>JAVYIG010008685.1:0-86517 GCA_035222895.1 Strongylocentrotus droebachiensis | reverse complement strand
AGGGGGGGGTGTGTCTGAGGGGATGTGCCCCTCAGAAGTTGAAGATTTTTTTGAAATTGATGGATAGATGGCTTGATTTGGGCCATACTTTTTGCCAAATTTAAAAGAAAACAGCCTTAAGTTCAACTAACAAGGAACACGAACGCAGGGGGTGTCTGAGGGGGGATGTGCCCCCCTCAGAAGTTGAAGATTTTTTTGAAATTGATGGATAGATGGCTCGAATTGGTGCATACTTATTGCCAAATTAAAAGAAAACAGTAAAACGCAGGGGGGTGTCTGAGGGGGGGGGTGCCCCCTCAGAAGTTGAAGATTTTTTTTTAATTGATGGATAGATGGCTTGATTTGGGCATACTTTTTGCCAAATGAAAAAGAAAACAGTAAAACGCAGGGGGGGTGGCTGAGGGGGGATTTGCCCCCTCAGAAGTTGAAGATTTTTGTTAAATTGATGGATAGATGGCTTGATTTGGGGCATACTTTTTGCCAAATTAAAAAGAAACAGTAGAACGCAGGGGGTGTCTGAGGGGGGATGTGCCCCCCTCAGAAGTTGAAGATTTTTTTGAAATTGATGGATAGATGGCTTGATTTTGGCCATACTTTTTGCCAAATTTAAAAAGAAAACAGTCTTAAGTTCAACTAACAGGAACAAGAACGCAACGGGGGGGGGGGGGGGGGATAGATAGATGAATTTGTCGTTCCATTATCAGCCATTAAGTTTGGAAGATACAAGGGATTAATTTGATTTGTTTCAATTGGTCAAAGGATTTTCATCGTAAACCAATGTTGAACTTCCGGTATTGTGAATGTAATATTAATGACGCTTCTAGTTCTATTAATAAAATCTGATCGCTTGATTTGGCTTGATTTTTCTCAACACAGAGAGAAAGAGAGGAAGAAAGAAAAAAAAGAAGAAGATTTTAACCCCGAATCATGGGGGGGGACATTTCGCCACTTGAAATTTCGTGGGGGGGACGTGTCCCCCCGCCCCCCCCAGGATTGACGCCCATGATTACAGTCTTGAAAATGTTAACGGCTAATAAATGCCACGACTGCCATTATATTGAGGAAAATAAACCTGCTTTTCATTTGTGTTACACCAGTTGTATTATTTATTAGTCAAAAGATAAAATATCCTTTTCAAAAGATCCTCTGCTTTATGATCAAGTGAAAACAAGATTTAACGAGAAAGATTAAACATCAGAGTGGACACCGGAAATCAAATTAGCTTCGGCATCACGCTGACATCAATACCAAAAGCAAGTATAACTTGTCCATTTGTCTCACCAGGCATGACAGATTGAAGTAAACGCCGTAACAGAATAACACTATACGAACCCTACAACCCAGCTGGTATCGTGTAGTGAGTCTGAAAATGACGAAATAATGACTTTATGGCAGATGTAAACGCCGTAACAGAATAACCATACGAAGTACATTCGTTGACAATAGAGACTTTTAGAATGAGTGGACGAGAACACGACGTACGCCGACTGATCATGCGTGTCAACGTACTCAACTGCCCATGTTGACTACAATTAGAAATCTTTTAGATTGCACTCGACGATATACATGTATGCAGGAAGTAACACTATGAATTACATGACAGAAAAAGAAAGAGGACAAAATATACAGTTCCTCATTCTACCCTCAACAATAGGCCATTTTCTTAATGTAACCAAATTTAATGCATAGGTCTTTGTGAAGTGCCTCAATACAAATTATTTCATTCACCTGATAGGAATAGTAGTATTTCAATATTCAGAATGCAACTGCATATATTAAGTGTTGCTAGGTAGGTCAAGCCATAATTTTTGTCCAACGTGGCAACAACTAATGTATGCAGTTAGGATTCTGTCTATTGAAATACTATTATTCTTAACAGGTGAATGAAATTTGTATTGAGGCACTTCACAAAGACCTATGCATTAAATTTGGTTACATTACGAAAATGGCTCATTGCTGTGGTAGAACATCCCTTCACTGCTCTTATGTAAAAATGTGTAGAACAGGTGAATATGCATGTGACACTTGTTCTACACATTTTTACATAATAGCAGGGAAGGGATGTTCCTTTGTCTACCTGAGGAACTGTATATTTTATGCGCTCGCGGCATATACTAGTATCGTACTAGATTTAAGAAAATCAAGGTTGACGCATTCTCGATCGCCGACTGAGACGACGTGACGCATGCGCAGTGCCTTAAAATGACGTCACACGTTGCAGTTAAAGCTGAAAACGTGCAAATCTAAAAGTCCCTAATAGTTTGCAAACACGAACCCTTGCCAAAATTGCCAAAGTGCCTGAACTATGAGACTATACATACTTCACGGTCTACTGGACCCAATAGGCTCTGTATTACAGCTTCTCTTGACACTGAAGGAGTTGAAAAGAGAGGTAGATTTCTTAGAATAAGCATGCAATTTCACGAAGAATTTTCATATTTTTACGTTCACAAACACGTGGATGCGTATGTTAAAAGTTTTGAAACAAAAAATTAATGTGTACTCGATTAGCCCCAATAAGGTTATTTTGAAAGCCGATGTTGTACCCGTTTTCATCAGTGCTCATAAATAATTATGTGTGGAAAATGTTCTTGAAAGTATGCAAATAGAGGGTCGACTCCGATAACAACCGTTTGCTACATGTGCAATTTTGATTATAAGGTGACACCAAACACAATGGCCCGGGTACACTATTAAATAATACCCGCGAAACATTGCCACATCCTCATTTGCACTTCGAGGGTCATAAATACATGTACAATAAGACATAATCATGAAGTGAAAACCATTCAAATGTGAGATTTTTTTCAGATCTAGAATATTTTACAAGTCAGATAGAAAAATTACACCGAGTATTGGGGGGAGGGGAATAAAAAAGGTCATCAGACAACATTGCTATAATAACATCATAGCCTTAAGAATAGATTTAGAAGAAAAAAAAGAATAATGTTATAGGAGTGCGTTATCGGTATATATCCACAATGAAATAAACATTTGAGAAATTCGTCCAGAGCCCGACAAAAAAATTCATTCGCCCTTTGTGGACGTGGACTTTTCATGTTCTTCACAATGTTACGGAGATATGGAACATTCTGATGACCTATCGGATCAGTAGTAATGGACAATCGTCACCCCTATCGTTCGAGACAACTTGACCGTCAAATGACCTCGATATTGGGCTTCCTGCAAAGCCAAGGTCCACCGGGAGGTGGGTGGGTGCAAGTCGCGTGTGTGTCATGCGCCGTTCAAAGGTCAGGCGAGGTCACGAGACGGCTTGGTTTTCGAGTTCCTTTTTTTCTTTCTATTTTTTTTTATTGCCGCGCACGACGCCGTACGCGTTTCGCATTCAGGGTTGACACACGCTCGTTTCGGGCAGCATTGTTGTCTCGACCCTTTGCTCCTGAAGCGATGCAGACAAAAAGGGGCCCATTTTAGGGTGACTTTTGTAGTGCATGTGTCTCGATTGTAAAATTAACCCGTATTTAAAAAAAAGTGCATCGGAAATAAATGTAGACGTGCGGTATGTATGCCCTTTGGTGGAGTTCATTCCATGCCTACATATTTTCCCTCAAACGTCATTTACAAGGAAATTTAGTTGTAATGTTTGTGTGAATTTTTCACGAACATTTGTTAACAATGTCGTTTTTATTCCAAGCAATTAACATAATATTTATAAAATTAACTCCGTAAATGCATATATATTTTACCTTAAATACAAATATTAAATAGGGTAAAGTGACAAATTACATCACTTTCAACGTCTCGTTTGTGATGTCAGAAAAGTATAGTGGCTGTCTAAATTCTTTTTTTCGATCCATGATGCATTAACAAATATCTCAATATACTTCCGTTTGTGAGATCATCACAACAGGGCCCATTTTAAACGGTATATGATATATGGAGTAAACACTGTCACGTTTCATATACATAGGGTACAATTGAGAAATAAATGTTTTTTCATACATGAAACTGACAGTGAATCCATGCAGTTGTCTTTGAGGAAATTTTGCATGTAGTTTTCATATCTACGCGAATATTCTCGTAGAAATATCTCATGAGAATAGCTACAGAATGAAGGATTATCTCTAATACCTCGACTTTGTTCCAATACGTTATTTTACGCATAGGCTAAGAGAGACAATATTAATCGTGTGAACGGAGGAAAAAACGATCGTAAACAAGAAGCAGGGGGTAAATTTACAATACACCGCAAAGAGCTTGATGAAGAAAATAAAATAAAAATACTGGATTCCTTCTTCATGCAGGATTATGAATAACATGGTTATAACTGGCGATCTGTGAGTACTCTGAGTAACACACTTGCCAGGCGCGGATCTACGGGGGGGGGTTTAGGCGGTTTAAACCCCCCCCCCCCCCTTGGGCGGCCCAAAAAAAAAAAAAAAAAAAAAAAAGGAAAAAAAAAAAAAAAAAAAGAAAAAAAGAAAGAAAAAAGAACGCACGCTGGAGAGAAACCCTTTCAAGTGCAAATATTGTGAGAAGATATTCAACTCATCTGGTAACTTAACCAAACACATGATAACTCTGTGTATTAAACTGTTACTTGATTTAAAAAGACGTTATCATGCACTGCTTTTTATGGTCTCCATTGTGTTAATAGATGCCAGGAAAACATCACTTACGGGGTTCAAATAAACACCCCAAAAAAAATCGGCTCGCCGCTTCGCGGCTCGTGGACGATGCTCCGCATCGTCATTATTTTGGTCAAACCCCCCCCCCTTAGCAAAAAGCTAGATCCGCCCCTGCTTGCAGGAAAATGGAAGAGAAACTGTCCTCCGCAACTTTAAATTATTTACATGACATTCCAATTTGTTGTTTTCTTCTATTTTCAAAACAATTTTATTCGGTTAAATACAATATAATCAATTTAGATTTCTTTAAAAAAATCACGTCAATTATAATGCTCAGACAATAATACCTAAAAAATTAGTTCATTGGCAAAACCCTCATTTTTCGTAAAGAAATACAATTCCAATTGTCCAGCCCTTCATGATGCTTTTACATTTTGAAGGAAAACCCGTAAATCTTCCGAAAAATTCCATAGAAACGCAGCTCAGAAACAGTCATCACGTAGAAGCTTCACTTGGAGTTACTCACCTGTACGTAGCCATCGCCATCGCCATCGCGAGATTTTCAAAATAAAACACGCTCGCTACGTCCAAAACAATCCCAGCTTGGCTTTGCAGCAAATATAATGAATTATTAATCGCCATAATGATTTCTGTCCTAATCAATTATTCATAGACCAGTGGCTTCTCAGTGTTGCAGGGATAGATAGTGGAAAGGAAGCTATGCAAATTTCAGAACACTCGTGCTAGCGAAGCAAGGCATAGTTCGTCGACTGGTCTGAAGCGCGCGCGTGCGCGCGGTTTGGCGCACACGCAGAATCGTATTATCAACTCATGTACCAACTGCTACCTTGCGCACTGTGGCCCTGCATGTCGACTGTTTGGTGCAAGGTGCGATATCACACTATTGTTAAGATATAATGATTATTTATCCAGCCTTTAATAGGATTAAATAAGCAATAGGTAACATTTTATACGTTCTCCGATGAAGAATGTTCTAAAATCACTTTCTAAGATAATTTGTAAAGTGAATCATTGAAAGTTTTTCTTATTTAACCAGATGTACAAACAGTTCTCTTTATCAAGTTTACTTTCCGATCCGAGCCCCCTTTCCATACAGATGAATATGATTGGTATTGTATGTGTGTCTGTGTGATGTGCGAGTAATTTGGACCCAAAACGTATCGGATCGGACATATCGGAAATTCGGAATAAATTCCTAAAATGAGGATAGTTTTCACCCGATCATCGCCGAGCAGCTCTTACCCAACTGGATTCAGTCGATAAGTTACCCCCCCCCCCTTCTCTCTCTCTCTCTCTCTCTCTACAGTGGATAACATTTTATATATTATTACAATTAGATGTGTAAAATGGCCGGTTAAGGTTTGTGCGATGAGAAGACACCCTATACAAACTGGCAGAAGTACAAAATGTTACTTTGAACTTTGAACCTGAGTGTGCGTACCCCTCCTTCCATCAATCCTCATTATTTCAGGAGTCACCTGTATACAGCAGCTGCATTTCGCTGCAACCAAATATCGTCGATTTATCTCACATTCTGGTGTTTCGCCGGTACCGGCATATAGCAACTATACCATAATAACATAAACAAAAATAGAAATAGAAAATCCACCTCTGGACTTTGGTTACTTTAAACGCCTGCCGAAGTTTCAACGATTTTGCAGTGTAAATCCAAACTTCAGTAAGATGCCGATTTTTGCTCATGAGACTCTCCTTGCTTCAGTGGTAACGAATGCAGGGCACCGATGAGTGACGTTTGCGCACTGCTCAACAAAACAAAATCGTTATGAGCAAACTTTTATGGTTTTTATGAATTTTTCCAGGAGTGTAAATAGTAGTCCAAAATATCGATGATTATTAAAAAATGGTATTTGGGATGGGCCTAGTGTTTTCAATTATAAATTTAATAGTTTTAAAACTACTTTCTGCAAGAATGCAAAACATTTTTTTATGGTAAGTTTCCTCTTTGAATTCTGTAACTGGCCCTTAACCTTTTCTTTCATCATTACTCTTTACTTCCCTTTTCCTTATTATCCATTTCGTATCCGGATAATTGTTCTTTTTCTTTAACTCTTGTTTCATTTTTTTGAACAATTTCTTCCTTTTTGTCCCGTATCCTTCATTCCTCATAAATCTAACATCCCCCGAATCGAGTTCGTTTTGATAAAGAATATATCGTATACCTTTTCTCAAAGGCATTCATGCACATGGATTTTCAGAAAGCTTACAATTGTGAAGAAGAAAAAATATTATGACGTTCGACTTTGTCTGACTAGCTCTTAATTCCCCTAAAATCCCCCAAAGCACTTACCAGCAGAATCTCAAAACAACAATAATTATTCCATATCAATATTCATTTTATTATCCTCTTTAGCCTTTCACACAAAGATCGCCGCGTTCGAGCTGCTGTCATTTATTCTGTTCGTTATCGTAGGAAGTAGGTCGGGTCAGCTTAACAATGTTTCCCAGTTTTACAAATCTGAGATGCATGGCCCAACGTGTTATCCGTGCCTGTGATATGGTGTAATATTGTAGCCCTAAACAAAATTGAGCTTCAAAAAAGTAAAAATCTTTGAGTGACCGGTTTTTACCATAATCATTTTCCCCAATAGACTGTATAGTGTTATTTTTTTTTAAACGATGGGAAAATGGTATTTGACATTTCGAATTCCAATCATAATTATCTTGATAATCAGACAGGCGATCGGCATGTTAAAGTCATGGGATTCCTGACTTACATAAAGGTTTATAATTATGATTGCAGCATGAGCTTAATCCAGGATTTTGTTTAGAATCCGAGACAAAGATACCCAATCCCTTTGATAGACTCCGTCCAGAAGCAGAAAGAATCATTGCAGAAGAACAGGCAGGATTTAGGAAAGGCCACAGCACGGAGGAGCAAATCTTTAATCTCATGATTCTATGAGAGTTGGTGAGAAATTCAGGACTGACCAAAAGACACTCTTTTCTAATTTTGTAGACTTCAAGAAAGCATTCGACCATGGACCTACTGCAGGAAGGAATGGTAGGGATTCTTCGCAAGTTTAACATCAGCAAATACATTGTTAATGCAATTGATGACCTTCGCACAGTGCTGTCCTACACGGAGATGAGTTGAGTCATTGGTTTCCTACCAAAGGTGTTCCTCTAATGTTTCTGTTTATATTAAAAACGACCTAACATCAGGGTGAACTTCCTCTTTAAGCGAAGCTTGTTGAGGAAACAAAGTCACATAAGCAGTCGGTAAAAATGAAGAGAAATGAGATAGTGAGAAGCGCAGAAATAGAGAGGGACAGAGAGAGAGAGAGAGAGAGAGAGAGAGAGGGGGGGGGAGGGGACGGGGTGAAAGAAAATTACATCTTTAGTTTAGAATAATTTAGTCTTTTAATTCGATATGTCTGTTGGATTGTTTTAATAGGAAATCAAGATTTTCGGGGAAATGGATGAAAAAAGAAGAAGATATTCATAAAGTACCTTTTCCATTTCCCATTAAACAAGCAGAATTTTCTCTTTTTTTTGGGGGGGGGGGGGGGTTCCTGATCGCTCTAACAATAATAATAATAATAATAACAACAAAAACTATAATTATGATTATATAATAATACATTTCCAACGCGCTTAAATACTCTGCGTTTTTATTCTCGTTTTGTTTGCTATACTGCAACAAAGCTCCTTTTAAAATGAAGAAAAAACCGGTCTAGTCTATTGTATCTCAACGGAGAGGACATTGACATCTCCCTAAACCAAGACATGATGTGATCTTCTACCATTCATCACCACTAGAGAAAATGGCTGACTCTAAAGACAGTCATATCATCAGTCTCTATGAACCTTGTCACTATCAATGCAGTCAGCCTCTAATATCAATATTCCCCGAGTCGTATCTGATCATTAGAAATAGACATTGACGTCTCCCGTCCCAGACCGACGTCCAATACACCACACCAAAATGGCGTCATTAGTGATGAAATGCAGTGTCTCATTGTCATGGTAACAGTAATTGTAACGCAGTTCTGCACCAGGGTCCTGTTTCATAAAGCCTTTTTTCAATGATAAATGACAACAATTGGTGACAATTAGTGACAAATCTGCTGATAACCAATCAGAAGCAAGGATTTCAGTAGCTTATAACAATAACTGTAATTTGTCACCGATGACAAGTTTGTGAAACGGTACCCAGGAAGCTTTCGAATTTGATTTCCAATGTCCTTGTCCTCCATTGGGCGGTTAGCATGATAATGTTTGCGACATGATCACCTGACTTGATCACCTGACATGATCACCTGACAAGAGACTAAACTGGGTTTGGATATACGAGACTAGCCAATGTTTAGCCATCAATTGAGTTTGATTGAAACAATTGTCGGATGAATATCGGAGCTCATATCGGACGCGTTGTGGATCTATTAAAAGAGTGCCTAGCTTGTGTGCATGTCAGATAAAATCAATTTCGATCAGAATGTATTTCTTGCGAGGAGAGAGAGAGAGAGAGAGAGAGAGAGAGGGGGGGTGCAGTATGGAATGGAACCTGTATTTTTATATGTTGAACCTGTCGTTTGTTAGGTTTGAAATGAATAGGTGACGACGTCACAAAGAAAATTTATAACAAAGGCGTAAAACAAGCACCATTTATACTTATTCAAAAACTAGAGTAATCACATCTTAAAATATCAACATGTCTTCTGTATATTGGTGTTTATGACAGTGGCGGATCCAGGGGCGGGGCCCGGGGGGCCCGGCCCCCCCCCCCCTTGAGAAAAAAACCATGTAAAATCACGTGATTTTTACCTTTTTTTGGGGTTGGGCCCCACCCCTGGCGCTCAAGGGGGGGGGGGGTGCAAATTGACAAATTTTCGAGGACCAAAAAAAAAAAAAAAATGTGCTCACTACCCCCCCCCCCCCCCCCCCTCACTGAGCAACTTTTCGGTCGGCGCGATTTTCAAATTTTCGAGAGCAAAAAAAAAAAAAAAAAAATTGTGCTCACTACCCCCCCCCCCCCCCCCCCCCCCCCCCCCCCCCCCCACTGAGCGACTTTTCGGCCGGCGCGATTTTCCAATTTTCGGGAGAGCAAACAAAAATGAAGAAAGTTGGGCCCCCTCCCCTAAGAAATCCTGGATCCGCGCCTGGTTTATGAAACATGTAATGATCATTTTGACAGATGCACCATACCACGAAGAGAGACAATACAAATACAGAGTGGGGACATGGAGTCCGAATACGTTTCTTTTTCTTTCTTTAAGTATCCTTAATATCTTATCTATCGTTCATTCAACCTGATCCTGCTCGGAATCAAACTTGTTAAGTCGGTCTGGTCACACAACCGATAGGTCTTTGACCGCTCGGCGGCATCCTGGATGTGTTTCTACGAAGAGACTTCCTTTGGTCGTTGACGCCTTATTCAACAACTCATCCTCGCCTTCAGGGCTAACTTCACGATTGGTCACTGCCTAGTAATTATATCTTCAGATCTTCCTCTTCTGCTAGAAATGAGCACTTCTTCACTTTCCGTCTTTGTTTTTGTCCGCCCCCTCCGGCCTCCAAACAGTCGATAACTCGGTGGAAAGTGAATATTCTTGCTTGCGGGGTATACGCCCAGTTTCTCTCGACTGAGAGGGATTTGACCACAAAGGGTGGGGACAGGGGTGAGGTACCCTGGTCATCCCTTCCTGGGAAGTTTCAAACCCGGAGGTGGTTTACTTAAAAAAAAAAAAAACCTTCATCAAAAATATGACTTCAGCTCATCCAATCTCATCACATTTATTTACATGTAGGTCTTTTCGAGTTTTCCATTGCCTGAGGCATTGACGAAGCATTGTGTACAAGCTATACTCCCGATTAACATGCCTGAACTATGGTAGTATAACTCTAATGAGTATTATAAGCAAAGTCAAATAATTATAATTATGGAAACCAAATATATTTAGGAAACTTGTATACATAATACACTTACGGCCTTCGAAATGCAGTGGATCTGAACAGCAATATCATATATTGCTACACAGGGCATCATATGATTGGGTTAATCATATCTCTGGTTAATCTCTTTTACTCGCCCCTGGATCGAGCTGGTATTTGGTGAAGCATGAGGTGACTGAAATAGGTCAGTCGGAGGACAAAAACGGGTGTGAAATAATAATCGTTGATGAGGTTTGACTGGAAGAAGAGAACCAGGCACCTGGGGCGACTTTGTTTCTATGGGGGTGCACTTGCACTCGACGATTATGCGAGGAAAACAATTGAAAAAGAAGAAAAGAAATGTGTGCGGGCAAGCACTAAATCCAACGACCGGAGTAATATATAGTATATCTGTAAAGCGCTTAGAGACATTGTATTAAGCGCTATATACGCGGAATATTATTATTATTATTATTTGTGGGGGCTTTCTCGTTCCAAAATTAGCTGGCAGCTTCCCCAGTACTCCTGCCACACCCCATCACCCAGACTCTTTCGGGGATGCTGCAGTACCCTTAGTACCCTAGATCACAGGTGCAAGAGGTGAAGATCACCGGCAGGATCGGTGAAAATGGAGGGGAAGGGGTTTAAATGGTTCACCTTGATGTGAATTGGGAAAGCAAGGGGTCTGGAATATAAATGGATTAGAAATGAATTGCAAGTGGAGAGTGGAAATTGACTACCTCATTCAAAGCCAATCTATTGCATCAATATTGACCAATGCGAATAAAGCAATTTTGTTTGCGACACTACAGGGTTTATGCAGCTCGACTCTATCACAGAAATATAGGACTGATTTGGAATGTCCGAATTACAAATGTCCGCTTTTTAATATGTAGTTCGAATTTAAAACATTAATTATGGCAGGTGTGATTTACGAACAACAAACAGTTGCGGCATTTTCGTTTCGTTGACTGTATCGCAACATTCTGGTAAAGCTTCCTCCTCGATTATGTTTGACTTAAAACGCATTTACCATCTCACCATTTCCACCAGCATCAGCAATAAACATGATCATCAGAGCAGGACCGCCACTACCACTACCACAACCACCACTTCTACCACCAATGCTACCACAAAAACAATCATCACCAAGATCACTACCACCACCACATCAAGACGTACTACAACCTACACCAACACCATTATCATCATCATCATCATCACTATAACACAGCATAACCACTACCAATTACCGTCACTACTACCACCACCACCACTACCACCAACATCATCGTCATCACCAGCACCACCACCATCAGTATCATCTGTTTCAATAATCAATCTATTAGCTTACTCGACCCACTCCAACGACACTTCAACTACCACCTCCAAAGACACCCTCATTATCCACGTATCTAAATGTCTATTTTCACACTCTAGCCAGGCCACCAGGTTCATCAATCATTCATGAGTCTCGATCCCCTGTCCAGCCTAGCCTATCCCTTACCTAGCAGATTCCCAGGCCCGTGCAGGCACAGAGGTGACGAGTTTGCGGTCAATTAGCGGACACGGTCAAATTCAGCATCACCATGGCATAAGAGGGGTGCGTGACAGCATAATTATTAAGAACCCAAAGTGATGAACCCTAACTGGAAACGAACCATCTGCGTACGGGTTTAAAGCCATCTAAAGCTTCCAACATCCCAACCATGGTAAATACGTAATGAGTAGTCATTCTTTGGCGATTTATTTAAGGAGACAACTACGATATATTGGTATTACAGTACTTTGTCATGTCCTGTTATCCCCTCGTGGTAGTATTGAACGAGGACCACATTTATTTAGATGATCGTTTCGAATGGCGAAAGTGTAACGACAATTCAGACACGTTTTCGAAAATTTGTCGTGGCATCTCGCGAATCCTGCACGATATGCGAGGAAAGGGCTTCATAACAAGAACGAACTAGAAAGTACACGAATCGGAACATTTCGTCAGCTCTGAAGCGATTGTCTTCTTCATTATTGTGATGATTCCGATTCAGTTTCTGCCACTAAGGGGGGAGAGGATTGTGAAAAAATGATTTATAAAATCGCGGTGGTTTGTAAAAAGCAAAGTAAAGACTTGGTTAAAGCTTTTCATCAACAGGATCGACTCGGTCGGTGTGACATGGGCCGAAGTGCACCAAAGCCGCATACGTAAATCAGCCAATGAGCTTCAGAAACAAGGCGAAACTGACAACGAAACACCACCTGATCATGCTCATAACTTCACACCTCATGTTTCTTGTCGTAATTATTATTGAGCTAACACGTAGCCACATCCGAACGCCCACGTGACCAGAACATGCACATGCTTGGTAATAGCCCAAGTCTGTGCAACCACGAAAGTGAAATGTTCTATTTTAAAACTGGAAACAATACACGAGGATGTCTGATAAGTTTCTCTTTCCGGAATATAAATGTTAAATGGTAAAAATAAACATTAGTATGCGGTTTGCCGACCCCAAGTACCACAATCCCTATATCAATTAATATTTCCTTATTATGCTTATATTATGGTTAGACGAATTGACCACAAAAATAACTGGTTATTTATTTATTTTGCTAAGTGATCCAATTTGCTAAGTGCTCTAACGATGAAGAACAATCGCCCCTTTCGTACACAATAACTAGATAAATAATATAACTAAATCAACATTACGCCTACAAAATAGAAATCTTATTTTCGTTTCATCGGAGAGGAAGCCATTGTAGGTTAACACTACTGAAATCAAAAGGGCACATCATATAAAATTGTCTCTCTCGACCCCGGCCCCCCCCACTTAGTGTTATTTAGGGTACGCGTATGCTTGTACCCTCTTTTTGAAAAGACCCCCTATCTGAGTACTGCCAACATTTCCGAACCCCCCTTTCGCGGGCTTTTCACGGGCTTTTCCTGCCTTGGAGACCCCCCTAAATCCGGAACACTGCTCAATGTACCCCCTTAATCCGGAACACTGCTCAATGTACCCCCCCCTATCTCAGGACATGCAGACACCTCCCCCCCCCCCCCCCTCCCTCTCATCTCAGATAAAGTTGTCATTACTGGTTGGCACTTCTTCAAGTTCTTCTTCTTGATCATTTTGAAGCACAATTCTTTTTAGGGCTTCAATATTACACCATATCACAGACACTGATAACATGTAGGGCCTTGCATCTCAGACTACATTGTTAAAGTCACTGAGTAGTCGGCTCTCATGGGGAATTCTACACCGTTCGGGTGTTTACCCAATAACAGGTGTTGTCAATCACCAGGGTTAGCCTTGAGTTTTATGACCATTGGACCTTATGTAATGCTTTGATTTGCCCGAAGACTCTCGAGCTCTCCGAGAGATTAGGGGGTAATTCTTGACTGGACTATGGGTTTGCTGTTTGCAAATTTGTACCCCCATTAATGGTATTTCCACCAAGTCTGGTGTCAGCGAATTATGGCCTTCTGCACATGGAAACTGGCGATCCAATCCCTTTAAACGATAGTAGTAACGCAGCTGTGTGTGAATTAGGGTAGCCTACACTTCAGTACAAAACTAAATAGGTCTAGATCCAAGTCCCACATATTCATTTTCATGGGTGTTGGAAAATGAGTTTGAAAGTGTTACTATTGCGATCAAACTACTCACCTGAACGTGCCACCCTGTGAGCCACAGGTAGACAGCCACAATATCCACAACGAGGAGACTGTGGGTCCTGCTCAAAGACGTCGCAATCATGACAATTTTGGCAGGGCCCACGCCTCATAACGTACCCCATCTTCATGCCCCGGCTTGATGCCGAGCCTAGCCCGATATACATGCTGAGGTGCAGCTAGCGGATGCGCCGTACAGACTATACGTTCTGTTGTTATCTCTCTCTCTCTCTCTCTCTCACACAGATTTTTAGAAGTCCGTACTGCCGCCGTACTGGGAAGGGAGTGCATGGGACTCAATGTTTTTACTCATGAAATAATCCTGAATGAGCTTTCAAAACTAGCAGGAATTTCTGAAATCTGATCGCGGGGTTTCATCAATTTTTCTATGTTCAACTTCAAGATATTTTATAACCCCCTTTTTTAATTACAAAGAGATGAGAGAAAAACACCCCCTTTTTAAAGAAATCTCCGGGTGAAAGTCAAATACACCCCCTTTTTTTACATTTCTCGGGCCGGACTTTGTTGCACGAAAAGTACCCCTTTACCGGACATTTTGGCAACACGCATGCGGTCATTTTGAAACCTGAGTGGGGGGGCCGGGCTCTCGACCCAGGATCCCGAGACAATAGGGGCTATAAAATGGCAAATTCATCATATTTACACTCTTATTAGGAAGAACTCATACTCAAATTTGTCTCTAAAATGTTCTATATAGGATTTTCGTTTTTGCAATGATTTAATTTAGTCATGAACGTGAATACTCGCATTTGTTTCTTAAATGTTCTATATAGGATTTTTATTTTTAAAAGGATCTAGTTTAGTCATGAACGTCATTGACCCCCCCCCCCCCCCCCTCTCCTCCTCCCTTCCCGCCCTCAGCACCCTTCCAACTCCTGGAATCACAAAGATATGAACCGTATACGATGCACCGATCTTTATCACCATGGATTAACATGGGAATACATAAGGGGTGAAACATTTAATACGGAGAGAGATCAATAGCGGTTGCGATAGAAACTCAACACAATACAATCAGATAATGATACAGAGTTCAGTCAAAGGGTATCACACTCGCTCCTCCGTATTGAGCCAACCAAGCCCGTTATCAAATAATTATTAATGAGATTGGCGATCACGTTCCTACAAATAGACTAGCGGCACTGATGAAAAGGGTTAATGACTCCAAATTACAATGGCTGGACATGACATGAAAAATCGGAAAGTAAAGCAACATTTCGACCCCCCCCCCCTCCCCATCTAATTAACTGATGTTGTATGCTCCCCATGAAATAATATCACTCTTCGTTAGCAGGTTTAGATGCAAGTGTTATGAAGCATTGCCTCACAAAACGCCGTACAACTCGGATACGTTGGGTCTGTTAAAAAACATTTACTCATAAATTCAAATCCTATATGTATATGTATATTCTTACTTTTCTTATTAGGCTTCATTATGTGGAACAGGCTAGTACCTGTAATAAACCTAGTGAGATTTGGCAATATGCATGAATATTCAAGAGTAATCGGGAATTGTACCAGAGACATACATCTACAATGTACAGGGTATGTACATGCATTTCCCCTCCAGAACTAACCATACATGTACATACAGTTTGTAATTTTGCATTTTGTAAATTATTCATACCTCTTGTAAATGTGATGTTTTTTGTGTGTTTCATAAGTTAAGAATGAGAGACGGACTGGTTAATTTAGGACCATTGCTGATCACTTGCAGATGTAAGCTTTGATAATTCTCAAGAAACGTACATCAGGACAAATCAATTTTTCACCCACTTAAACAATTACAAAGGATAAGGGTATGAATAATTTAGTTGTTAATTGCATAGTGGGCTTTCACTTATACCTCAAGTCCTCAACTGTGTGCACACTCTTAAATATTCCTCATATTCTAATAAATGGTCTGGTATTCTGTATGCGGGATGGCATTTTAATATACCAGAGATTAAATGGGATATTCGCTGTGGAGACGCAAAGCGAGTCACGGCTAATTGCGATGGCTATTTTTCCCGAGTGACCAGGGGCCTGCCCATCCAACACTTGTACGATCACGCCATTGGTCACCCGGGGCTACATCAAGCGACTGACCGTCTGTCCTCTCGCTCGCTCGGCGGTCATCATACCATGTTCTCCTTCTCTTTCTCCCTGCCTCTCTCTCTCTCTCTCTCTCTCTTCCTGATCCACCCACACACTATGGTCGCACATCATTTCCTCCCTCCCCTCTCTCTTTCTTTTTCACTCTCTATCTTTCTTTCTCTCTATCTCTCTCTCCCTCCCTCTCAATCTCTCACTTTCTCCGTCTTTTCATCACTCATAAACTCTTCCTGTCTACAGCCCCCTCTTTCTTCTTTGTGAGTTGTGTCTCTCCCTTCTAACCCTCTCCCTTACAGCCCATCTCTAACCCTCCCCCTCTCACTCTTTCTCTCTGTCTCTCGCCTGTCTTTTATGTCTCTTCATATAATTTAAATTATTTCATGTTCGTGTATATACCACGTTTACAAGTTACGATGACCATATATCTAAAAAAAAGGGACCCGTATCCTCATGTCCTCATTCTTTTGAGAAAAGGTTACTCGACCCTTGCTATACTCCCATTTGTCATGAGTAACCTCGTCAGAGATAAAATAATAATTACGAATTCGTTATGATTCAAATCTAGGGGGAGGGCGTGAAGACTGAATTCTCATTTATCACTAATACAGGAGAGGAGAGGGGGTTTGGTTTGAATTAACGACTCCTCATATCGTTTATTTATAACCCAATTACATAATTATCATCACAATAACCATATTGTAATCAATCATCTACCGATTGGTCTGTTTTGTATTCAATACGTTCCATTCATCCCCAAGGGAGAGTGGTGGTATACTCTACTCTATCGGCAAAATGCCTAATCTGTTGAGCGCCATAAATGGCATTAACTCATATACATATAATTAACGGCCGTACACGACACCTCCACCAGTTGTATGCATAGTGTTCGCATTATTATTTCTAGAATGATATGGTCTTTGGTATATCATTCCTCAAATCTATGTAGAAGCCTGCTTTGACATTTAAATTGAATTGAGTGCAATCCCAATGCAACTACTGATTTGGAATCGTTTTATCAACTCCATAGTTCTTAAAATTATAATCGTAAACATCATGGTCATCATCACTATTATTATTATCAACAATATCATCATCATCATTTCCACCACCAACTTCACAATGACTATCATCATCACCATCGTCACGATCACTAACATCACAATCATCATCAGCATCGACATCATCACCAACTTCACAATAACTATCTTCCTCACCATCGTCACGATCACTAACACTACCATCATCATCATCATTATCATCATCGACATCATCACCAACTTCACAATAACTATCTTCATCACCATCGTCACAATCACTAACATCATCATCATCGACATCATCACCATCACCAACTTCACAATGACTATCTTCATCACCATCGTCACGATCACTAACATCACAATCATCTTCGTCATCATCATCATCATCACCACCACCATTACGTCATCATTGTATCCACCATCATCATCTTGATTAGTTGCCATAATACTCATAACATCGTCATTGCTAACATCATCACAGGCCAATTGAATTTGTTTTTGTTACTGGATAACTATAAAAGGCAGTCCCACTACAAAATGTTTTCGAACTCGTTCACAACATCTAAAAGGATTCCTTATAGGCATAAAACATGGAATTTTTAAAGACGATTTCATAATCCTTCTAAACACGGGAGTCAATATGGAAAAACTGATATTATCTAATATAAATATATATATATATATAATTCGTTTCTTATGAACCTATAAGAGAACCTCCAAGATGGATCTCTTCGCGTCAAGGCAACTGGACCCTCACTCTTTTCATCATCCATCATTCAGCCGACCGGAACAAGTAAATGTTTTATTGTCTTGTTTTGATTAGTCCACTGCCTGGACTGTTCTCTACATGCTCCGTGCGCGCTCACATATTACTAGTACACCATAATATGCACGTACGGAATTCGTGGGGAGTACGCATATCATACACGCGCGCGCATTCGGGAAAGGGCAACAGATTAAAACGACCATAAGCTGGTCTATGTTTTGATACGAGATGAGACGATTTCGGTTGTTGAGAGCATGAAGGGCGTTAAGCTCTGTGTTAAATGATATGAATCAATGCCCCTTTGACTCTTAGCAGCTATTTTAAATACATTTTTAAATAGGCCTACATATCAGTGATTGGACAAATGGAGGTGACCGAGTTGGAGTTGATGAGGTCGGGGGTGGGGGGGGGGGGGGGGTCGAGGAGCAAAATAACACTATTGCGCCACGTCAAAGTGCCACTGTTTTGTTAATACTGATGAAAAGCGTTATCAGAGAAAATGAACGTATATTCGTATTATAAGTGGAAAGGAAGAAGGAGGAGAAGGAGGAGGAGGATGATAAGTAGAAAACAAAAGTAAAAAAAGAAGACTAAGAAAAGAAGAAGACAAAAAATGGTCAATATGCAGATGACCAACTCTATAGGCTCAACTAGTATTAGTAATCCAGTTGTACTCCTCTCATCTCGGGGCGTTTAATTATAATGAATTCCCATCGAATTATAGGTCAAATACACGTAAAGCTCCACTTCATTAGGGCATCAATGCTTGGACCATGGAGATACAAGTTTCGAGACCATGGTTGAAATATTTAGATGTGCCGTTGGACAGCTTGACATCACCAGACTGTTCCCTGAAGAATAGGGGTGGAGAAAAGCAATGCCCATCCTGTAGGACGATGAACAACCTTGCCATTCTCTGTAAACTTCAACAGGCACTTCATTAATGCACAACTGTCAACTGGCGAACAGGCATGCTAGGGTATGTACCGACAATGATGTACCCATCAAGTCTATTCAGTATTCGACTTCGGTGTTCTTTGTGTCTTTCGGTGTATTTTGGTTTGTGTGTGTGTTAAAAAAAAAGTATTTTTCATTATTATTTGTAATTCTCTATCTTCAGGGTAATATAGGTTTTCCCGGCCAATTTCGTCAAAGCAGCAACCAATTTCATTAACGTTCATTCATGTTCGAGAAAATTTTCTCCACTCGTTGCTCCCCTGTTTCATTTTTAAACTTTCTGCATTCAATTTCGTTTCGAGACACCGCATTTTCCAAACATAAACATTTAAATTAGATTTAAGTTCAGTCAATTTAGAAATGCGTAAGCGTCATTCAATTTCGCCAATGTTGCGTGGGAGGAGAAATCTTTGGCGAATTGCGGTTTCATTTTCGTCTATGAGCAACCTCTTTCGCAATTGGGTCATTCAAATTAAAACAAGACCCCATAATCATATATGGGGCTCGATGTTTTTGTTTTTTTCTTTTTGTCATGTTATTCATTTATTCTTTTCTGACACGATCTCACATAATACAATCTTCTTATTTTTCTGATATATTTATTTTGCGTTTTATTTTTTCTCTTTCTTTCAACATTCTTTATTTTTGTTGATACTTCTCTTTATACATATCTTCATACATTTCATTATAAATGAGGTTATTTTTTTAAATGGTTTGCTATGATTAATCTTGATTGAGTAGGTGTTTTTCTTTCTTTCCATTTTACATATTGTTATTTATTCATCATTGTATTTTGTTTCCATCATTAAAAGTTGTTCAGCCATCGATTTCTTGGCGTGCCAGGCACCTAGGCATGTACGTCTGCGAATGGTTGTACCACTGGGTGCATTTGGCCGGTGTTATGGTGTCGATGCACTGCACGGCAACCTCTCTCAGGGCGTCGCAACGCCACTGTTGCAGGTTGACTCCTGCTCGTCCAGCAGCTACCCTGTCTCCAACCCGCCGTTGCCATGCCGGCAGCGCCAAGGTTCTCTTCACAGCACTCTTGAATGATGAGTGAGCCATTTCAGTCATGTTCAAAAATGGCGAGTAAGGAGGGAGGCGCTTCGTCTCGATCAGAGGATTGGCATTCTCTGGAAGCTCAGCTCTCACGTGAGGCCTGGCGTTGTCATAAATTAAGACGACAGGGGCATCATCAGGGAACATTTCATTGCACTCTGCAACTGTTGCGGCAAGGAACCGCTCGAAACTTGCTCGGGTGACAGTCTCGAAAGCCATTTCATGGTGCACGAGACCAACTGCTGCGGAAACGGCGAACGATACGTTGCAGTTACGGCCCCTTTGCCCATGTACCACCCTCCTTGCGGGAACACCTCGTGGTGCCCTTCCTTGGGTGCGACGCGTCCAGATGTTGTACCCACACTCGTCTATGAAGACGCAGTTGGCCAAAACACCGTGCTCGAGGAACCACTGTGCATACTCTTCCCGTTGTTGGAGGACTCGTGGGGCGTTTCTGGCATCGGGTACGTCCTCGGCGAGTTTCAGTGTCATAAGCATGGCGTCAAGAGCCCTCGCTATGGTGGTCGTTGACACTTCCGGCTTCTGAGGGAGGTCTTCCCGGAGTTTGTCCTTCATTTGCCGAAGCGTGAGCAGTGGATTGTTATCGATGATGTCTTGAAGATAGTTCTTCATTTCCTCATCTATTTTGGCATTACGTGCCCCGCCTCTTGGTAGCTTCTCAATTCTACCGCTGTCCAAATAGGTGGCTACTATGGATCGCGCTGTTGAGCGCTTAATCCCTAAATTATCTGCCAGTTCTAAATAATCTTGGCCGTTTCCTTCGAATGCTTCGACCAAACGACGTCTGTCGACGTTAGAGATTTTCATGTACTGCACACGAGCTGCCATGATACAGGATCTTTGTAGATATAGATTGTGCTAAGAAGAGAAGTCAAAAATTGCGCACCTCCTCTTGGGGACAGTTACCTGTGTAATGAAAGATACCTGCTAACGAATACGCATATCATACCTACAAGTAGTCCTTGCATAAATTATTCAAACAGAAGTATACAAAGTGACAAATTAACATTAAATGAAAAGCAATGCACAAATGTCACATATGTATGCCTATTCACGAAACTGAATGCTCAAATACATACCACTGTCTGTCCGGTGCGAATTTGAATGCTCTTTGCACGCTTTTCTAAATTGAATGCTCATTTTGCACGTTAACGTGACGAAAGTATGAAATCGCATGCTCCTAAATCAAATTGAATGACGCAATTAGCCTTTTGAATGTTGATCTACATAGTCATTCAATTTCGCACGAATTTGAATGAACGTAACGTTAATTCGGATGCTAAGTTTACGAAGTTGGGCGGGAAAACCTATACTATGTCTCATTTGAAGAGCATTGTTGTTTTATTTACAAAGCATGATTTTTTGTTAAATGAATTATTAAAAAAAGACTAAGAATGTTTATTTTGAATATAGTTCTTCTATACATTGTTTTGGATTTCAGCGCTAGCCATATAATGCATTTGCCATTTGAATAAATTATTGAGGTCATTAATCTAGTTTCAAACGTGGAGTGTACCATTTTAACTATATTATTCGTTTCAATGTCATTTCCATGATCTAAGTAATGACAGGATATGTGTTTGCTCTATTTCAGGGTATTCCTTCCTCATTTAACTTCATTGTATTCGTACTGTTTGTGACAGGTTCGTTGCATACCTTACCGTCATAAGAATAATTGACGCAGCATGGATAAATTTCAAATGTGAAATAATGTAATTAGGTCAGGACTATTTATTTATGGCACACCTTGTACGAAAGATAGTTTAGTCTATTATCTTAGTAAAATAGCAAGAATAAAATAACTTTTGTTATCCGTATTTCAATTACGTTCTACCTTCATAAGTATTCGATAATGTCAATAAGTTCTTTCGCAGCAATGCGATAAAATAACAACTAAACATCACACGCAAACTCTCTTCACTGCATGAAAACAAAATGTTAAGGGTATTTATCGATGTTCCAATTTATATAAAAAGTGTTGAGCTTTTAGGTGTAAACATATACTGAAGAGTAAACGAACAAAACGATGATTCTCATTATATCTATCGCGGTGCTCATTATTCGTCATTTTTATAGCAGACTAATTTCAGAAAAAATACAAAATACATAAAATTACGGAAATAGTGATGATGAATTGGTCTAAATGACACAAAGAAGAGAATAATTCATGACAATCTATCTGTAAAGCCTCGTGTACATATTCTCAAAATCCACCACCCACTTACCTGCTAACTGAAGCCGCTTGCGATGAGCCGGGAGTTGGACCTCTAGCTCTCGGAGAACTTCCGCGGTGGGATCCATTGATGCGATGTCGCGAAGCGTCTGGTAGCTCCCGCTCATGAAGTTGGAGAAGTAATAATCCAGTCCGTTTTCCCGTAACCATAGAAACACTTCGCACTCCTCCGAGAGTTGAAACGTCTTAGCTGCTAGGATATATATAACAAAATATTGTATTTTAATGACAGGTTTGACAGCAAAGTGTTAAAATTTGATTGAATAAGAGCATACAGTAAGCGATTGTGTCGCCAGAGAGATGAGTGTAGTTGATGAGCGATGCATGTCCGCCCCTGCAACAGCCGGGAAGAAATGGATGCAATTCTCTGCTCAAAATGAAGACCGGAATACAAAACAGACTGTCATGTCATGACAGTAGAAATTCATTCCTTGTAATACCTGAGCACAGTCTGGGAAATAAACATCATTAACCTATATAGACTGTGGGATAGTCCTTTATTACACATGTTTTAATAGCTTCGGTGACTTAAGATTTACATGGCGACCCCCCCCCCCCCCTCTCTCTTTACATGTATTCATATATTTTTTCAATTCCACACTTCAATGTCACCAGTGCTTGTTGAAAAGACTGAATAGAAAATCACATTATATATTTTTAAGGGCACTGTGTACAAACGAATATTTGCGTTAATGGGGCTTTCACATATACACTCCAGGGCCCGTACGGCGAGTAAAAACAGACATTTTGGGAATTTTCGGCCGGTGTCCGGCCGGCTACCGTAAAGATCCTACGGGCGCCGGGACAGTTTTTGAAGCCGTACGGGTGCCGTGGTGCTGAGTCGGCTGCTCCCAATTCTCCCGGCGTTTTTATCTGACCGTTAGGTCGTAGAGAGCCCGTGAAGGGCCCGCAGGGCACCTTATGGGTCCCGTGCGGGCTCCGGACGGTGTCCGGACGGGCCCCTCACGATTTTTGGGGGTCAATTCTCATGAAAAATCTTTACGGGAACCTTGAAGTGCGGATTTCAGAGGACACATAGTTCAGTGCACCGCACGGGACCCGGCCGGGCACCTTAAGGACCCCGGCCGGTCCCCGGCAGGGCACCTTGAGGACCCCGGCCGGGTCCCGGCAGGGCACCTTCCGGGAGCCACGGGTGCACCTGCTCATCGGACGGAGCACGTAGCTTACCGGCCGGCATCCTTACGGGCGCCTTGCATTTCACTCGACCAATTTTCACCGGGCACCTCCCGGGCGCCGCAGAATATGTGACCACACATGCCGTAGAAAAGAAAATCGGAAGGTTCCCGTACGGTCTCTAAATCCACGGCAAGCCGCCGGGTAGAGAAAATCGTACGGGGCCCGGTTTATATGTGACCTAGGCATTAGTTGCAGAGATCTACAAAGCAAAGCAAATACACGTGTAAAAGAAAATTATGAATATTTGAGTTATAAACGCACTTAGACAAGTATTCGTCATTTTCTCAAAGCGACCCTCTTATTTCAATTGCCGAATTAGGGAGATTATCGTTTTGATGGAACAATGCTTCATTAGTATCTACCTAAAACTGATTAAATTGACAAATTATTATAATATAAAAGCCATTTTTTACATTTAGTGGTAACCCCAAATGCTTTCACCTGATTTCTTTGTTACTATATGTATTTTGTTGATAAGTAACAAAATATTGGCAATTCTGATATAGAATATTGGCAATCTCAAGCTGATTTCAAATGATTTTTTTTTTATCTCGTAAAAGCATAATTATGATCTTTAATCATATGGTCATAATATCATTTACATTTATTTGTTTACCTTTGCTTCGGTACACGGCATAATATGTCACGACTCTTATGATTAAAAACATTTAAATCAAGCTCTTATGATTATGATGGATACGTGCTTATGATTATTGTGTATGTGTTGTAACATTGCGTGAGTATATATTATGACATTGCATGCATATACGCTTTGCTTATAGACATTATATCCGATTCGTTCGTAATCTTCATGGTGAATTATTAATGTATGAATCGAGCTCTCATGATCATTGTGTAATATCCGGGCTTATGATTATTGTGTATGGGCTACAATGATAACCCCAGCTTTGCACACGAGTGCAGTCCAACATAGCATATATGCTTTGCTAATACCAAGAAGTTACTAGCTAGTAACTTCTTGGTAATACCCAGTCTGCCCTGTACGTACATGTAATCTTCATGATGGCTAATAATTGTAAAAGTAAACATTGTAAAAGTAGAGCTCTTATGATTATCATGATTATAATGTATATGGGCATATGACTAGTGTGTAGGCTATCACGATAACATATGCATTGTGTGAGTATAGTCTAACCTAGCACAATGTGCTTATGATTATACCCAATCTGTCCCATATGTAATCTTTATGATGATTCTTTAGTTTATGAGTTGAGCTCTTATGTAATTATGGTCCATAATGACATACAATAATGAGCTCTATCGATACCATAAACATTGCGTGAGTGCAATCTGACGTAGCATAATACGCGTTACTTCTCTTCAAACTGTCCCAAAAGGCATACGTAATTTCCACGATGATTCATAAATTTATGTCTCGGGGTTCACGTTATGTTTGTGACTGTATTGGGGATTGCTCGAGTGGTTGACCCCAAGAAGATGAACGTTAGGTCATCGACCTCTAGCGATCAGCATGATCAATTATATGGCTAATGAACCGACGAGTCCACGTATTATTGGACAGGGAGAGATAGGGGGACAGAAAATTGATTATAGGGCAACGAAAGAGGTGGCAAGGGAATAGAGGAGACTTGGGAGAGATGAGACAAAATTGGGGGGAGAGATAGATGAGAGATAGAGAGAGAGAGAGATAGAGTCAGAGAGAGAGGGTGGTGGGGGAGAGTGGAGAGGCAAAGAAAGGGACAAGCCAAGATGGAAAAGAGAGTGAGGGAGGAGGTGCGGGGAAGAGAGGAGGTGAATGAGTGAGTGAGAGTGAGAAGAGAGGGAGTGAGTGAGAGTGAGAAGAGAGGGATAGAGTGAGAGAAGAGACATAGGAACAGAGAAGAGAAGAGAAAGAGAGAGGGAGAGAGAGAGAGAGAGAGAGAAAGGGGGCTGAGTATGTGCGCCTTGATAATTTTGATTTTGATATTTTTTAAAAATTTGAATTGAATTGATCTTTATTTCATTCATCATAACAAACATATAAAATACACAAAATAGCGTACAAGCTAAAGAGAAACATTTATAATAGAATACAACAACAAAAATATATATGAATGTGGAGACAGCTTTCTTGGTGCTGCCACCAAAACATATATATTTGTATATATTGAGTTATATTGATGTTTCAATTTTCAATTTATGTTTTGTTTTTATGTGTAATGTTATTGTTTGTATCATGTGCAGGGCTCCGTTGGAAAGCAGTTTCTTTTAACTGAATCGGACTACCCTCCACTGTTTTACCAATTAATAAATAAAACATGAATAAATAAATAAATAAATAAATAAAGTAATAAAATATAATAATACAGTATTATATTGTTGTTTATGAAGATTATTTATTATTTATTAAAAAAAAAACACTAATGCTTAAATAGAGGGGGAATTAGTTTAATAGTTTAAACTAACTAGTTTAAGGGAGCCGATGAGCCAGGCTAACAGCCAGTCTGGAAAATGACCATGGCTAGCATAAAAGAAGAAATAAGGAGAGAGTGGGCAAAGGAAACAAGATATTATATAAGTCATTGCTAATAGGGAAAAAACTTTAAGGAGAAGAAAATACACAGATAATCCAGTCATTACCATAGATATTATTTTTTGTTTCGATCTCAGCTGGATCTCTAAGAATTATTGATAGTGGATTTAACAAGATGAAAGATCAATGAAGATAATATAAACCACTGTCAACCAACTTTCGCCTTAAACGATGACTTGATATGAGCATCAATACACCGGAGGCAAGGCAATATGAAATGAAGTATAAGTTATTTCTTTCTTCCTTCTTTCCTTTTCTTTTCTATGAACGTTGGTTCCTTCTTCGACACAGCTATATTTTTGTATTTTGTTCAGCGATGCATAGCCGTGGCTTTAGATGATGATAATAATACCAATAATTGGATTTATATAGCACCTTCTCCAAAGGATACAGGACGCAGTCTGAGGACAAATTAAGAATGGTCCATTTATGTTTTCAGATGTTTTCAGTTCAAAACAAAACATTGTTTACTTTTATAAGTTCTTTCTCATTTGTTAACATTGGAACAAACTAATTCAAGGACGAAGGCATGATTCTTGAAAAGCAGAAAACTCTTGATTTGCCCCCATTGTGAATATAATGAGAGGGAGACTTCAAATAATGAACGCTTGCACGCATTTTTTTTTGTTATCAACTTGTAAGTATGATTTTTAGTGTTCGTTTTATTGAAAACGAGCGGATTCTTCAAGAATACATCTTTGCTGACTTTTTTCTTCAATTAAAAGGAAGTAACATTAAAATCATTATTTATTTTTCACGTGTCATCGAAAATTACAATAAACCAAAGTAAACACAGAGGAGTTATATTTTAACAAGTGTAGCAGTTTTGTCAACACCAGTATTTCGTAACTTTAAATACATTAACTTGCATCATTCTGTCTACTATTTGATAAACCACCGGTAGTTGTGGTTTGTTATAGGATGATAGAGACACATAAATCAATTCAAATGTGTTTAAGAAGGTAACGTAAACATTGATTTATTACAAACATAACAAAGCATTGCGTACGAAAGTGAAAATCATTTCAAACTTTTCGCATAAGTTTGCGCAATTTATGTGTATGTGTGAGTACAGAGTATAAGCACCATCATTTTCCAATAAATCAATAACACTGGTTAAAAAAATGAATGACAAGTTTCAGTTTTAGACCGCAAATTTAAATATACATGTCCTCATATTGACCTTAGTCTAAAATATAATCTCACCATTATTATAAGTTTTGTTGAAATATATCATATTGAGCAAGGTAAGAAGTTGTACGTAGCATGAACAGCCCGCCTTCGCTTCCACGGTCGTAAATTGGCCATGTTGGTTGTTCTCTCAATTAACATGTGAGAGGGCGCTTTTCGTCGCCACCTCGTCTCAAGGAGTGTGTCTTCTTCAGACATCATTAATTATGCATCACTCATATACTCACTATGTGGAGGTTTTCTACAAAGATACGTACTTCTGTTTGACTCTACATGATTGCTGCTATTTTCAAGATAATCATTGTCAGCTTGTAAAATTGTTGAAGCACAACTTCATGTCGAGGAAAAGTAATCGTTACGAAAAAAAATCATTTCAGTACATCAAACGATATGAATTGCATCTTCATATGGATATTCGACAACACTCTGTTGCGAATTAAAATGAAAGTTAATGACTTATCTCATAGTATATTAACAACATGCACCGCTGCCAAAATAATCCTTCTCATCAATCACACAATGATCATATATTTAAGGCCTATAAGTTAGCTCTAAAGCCGAGAACATCCGCGCGAACCAGATTGCCACTTGAAAACAGTGATAACCATCATTTGACATTAAAATCTTCATGGAATATCAGCAAACGCAATTTGTAAAGTCAAAACACTGTGTTGAGGATGATCGAACGTAATGATATGGCATGCAATTTACATAAGTTAATTTATCATAGCTTGCAAGGCGAATACGATGCTAACGACACGAGTTTCCAACAAAATTGTACAATAAACGATTTAGCTCTCTACTAATCATTTTACGGTAACATCCATCGAAAAAAGTAAAATTTCAGGTTGATTTTCGTATTTCATGTATACGTAAATCCATGAATATGAAATTTAATTATCTAGACTAGGCCTACTATTTGTTTTCACCACAGTTTGGGGGCAATGTTGACATTCTACAAATTTCGTCCATGAAATGAAAAAGAGATTTCCCCGTAAAATGGTTTTTTGGAAAGTTTGTTTGAAATATGGATTTCTCGATCCCCATGTGGTCGGCCAGCTGAAGTAGAGTAAACAAACTCCGGATTTCAATTCAACGGAGGAAGATGGCGAGTGAACTTTCGAACCATCATTAGCAAACAGATCTCCGTTGACAATTCTGCGAAAAACAAACATTTATTTCGGTTATTTTTTCTATACCCAGCCGATGTATAATAATTGGTAGCTTCCATCAATATCGACAAACGAATACGAGAATAGGACGGAATATCGTTATCTAGGCTTTTCATGGGAAAAGAGTTTACACCGATCTGCTTGTGGTGTATGACTAATTTTGGCAGAGGGACATATATTCCAAAAGATGTTTCTTATGTGGGTAATGTACAACTTAATTTTATAATATTCAATGTGAGCGTCCATCAAGACCGTATAATTAATTACATGAACAAAAAGGTCGTTACATTATATTGAAAGGAAACTGAAAATAGTAGGGTACTTTTCGTACACAAATTAAATGATATGCTTGACATGATATTCAATTATTTTAGTTTGGTAAGAATAGTACGAATGTTTTTTCTCAAAACGCAAACTGAAATGACAAGGGTACAACAAAAGGCCTTACTTTATGGTTGATGTTCAAATGTTTGTCTCCCTAAAAATAGTATGACGTGCATTCTGTGCTGTATAATCATGTTATTGTAATCGTCTTAGTTGTCAGGTATATACAGTATAAAGTGAAAATATGGCGTCATTATTTCCATTGATGTTTGAAAATGATTGAATAAAGATTTTAAATTTTACAACGCAAGGATAACATTTCTAAGGTATGTAAATATCAATCATGTCAATGATTTAAGCAGGATTTTTCACAACAGGGGTGATGTACATGTAGTTCATAAGAAATTCTAACTCCCGTCCTCTCTCTGTTCGTGGTCTCCCCTCTCTCTTTCCCTCTCTTTCTAACTTTCATCCCCATCGTACAATCCGTAATTTTGCTTTTAACATGTTCAAATTTCGGTGGTGCCAACTGTCAAATTTGTAGCGATACACGTACATGATGCCAACGCTTTTTGGCGTCTCGAAGAAGACCTCCGTCGATCCATTACACTAAATGAAACGTTGGACCGAACAATAGCGACGAATCACTGCACACACTTCATCAACATGCTCAATATAAATCATAATTGCTTGGTTAATTGATTTGGATTGGTTACTCTTGACCACTGCGGTTGACCAATGCCCGATTTAGATTTTAATTTC
This sequence comes from Strongylocentrotus droebachiensis, assembly GCA_035222895.1. Taxonomy (NCBI): domain Eukaryota; kingdom Metazoa; phylum Echinodermata; class Echinoidea; order Camarodonta; family Strongylocentrotidae; genus Strongylocentrotus; species Strongylocentrotus droebachiensis. Next base: position 56,960 of record JAVYIG010008685.1, on the reverse strand, counting down.
ATCTCTCGCTTTCTTTTTATCCAAACACGACGAATTAATGGTTGATTGGACGAAACTTTCGCATTGGTTGCGGTGGGCGAAAAATAAAGGGTTGTCTATGGTTTCGGCATCCGTTTCGAAAGAGAAAGAGAAAGAGAACAGACGGCGAGGAAACAAGAGGGAGATGACAAATAGTGAAAGAGAAAGAGAAAGAAGCATTTACAAGACCGTATATTATGTGTAGGTGGATAGGTGCTTGTGAATTAGTCAGTGAGGCAAGGAGAGAGAAAGAAAGAAGAAAAAGGGAGAGAGAGAGAGAGAGAGAGAGAGATAGTACATGTATATTATTATACACATAGTGACCTGAAAACTAATGAGAATTGGGAAATTATAATTAGACAAAAACAGCTATAAAAATGAGAAAGAAAAATGAAAATATGGAGACGGAAAAGCTAAGAAGAATTGGATCACATATACAAATGCGTGTATATATACGACGCAATTAATGACGAAGAAGAGAAGGTTTACTCATTAAAAACAACAGTTTTTATTTCTTCGCGAATTTCCGAAGTACATGTTAGCCTACATATAACGATTTATCAACTACGTCGAAAATCCGTGAACTAATACATACAGCTGAATTTAAAGCATGAATCTTTCCTTCTTCATCATCATTGCGTCATATTATGCTAACACATGGACTTCTTATCGGATATATATATATATATATATATATATATATATATATATATATATATATATATATAAAGAGAGAGAGAGAGATACAGACAGCCAGAGAGAAGCAGAAAGGAAGGTGTAGAGGCACAGAACATGGACCTAATTTGTTGTAAGTCCATGTACAGACACTTGGAGAAAAGAAGATAGAGAGAGGGAGAGAGAGAGAGAGAGAGCGAATTATAAGACAGCTGCAAATCAACTGACACGGTCATACTGACAATTACATTAATTGTGACGGGTGATTAATGATGAATATATGATAATGGACGGAGGTTAGAGAGGGGCCGCGCTCCAGATGAGTGACCCCATCTCGACATCATCAACATATAGGGTCAAGGTCTCAGGCCATCTCCTCATCCTACATACACGTCTTCTCATAACTCAAGCATCTGCAAGGCCTTCCTGAGGAGGAAATAATAACCCGTCGCTGAGCCGTTCAACAGTTTGCAGATATAATAATATGTCTTAGCCAAACGATCTTCAAAGACAAAGAAATGTTGTCAGTCGTAATACCAATGCACTTCTGCTGAAAATCTAAGAATAAAGTAAGAGACCACTGCCCTCTCTCGCACCCTAAACCCCCCAAATATGTTCTAGCAAAATGATCTTCAAAGACAAAGGAATTTTGTCAGTCAAAATACCAGTGCACTTCAGCTGAAAATCTAAGAATAAAGTCAGAGACCAGTGCCCTCTCTCTCACCCTAAATCCCCAAAATATCACGTCGTATTAATCTTTGATATTTTAAAATATGAATAAATACGATGCTAAGCCGTTCCACTGGAGAGTTTGAAGTCCGAAGCGTGGAGAAAACACGCTCTCGACGAGAAAAAGACCGGGGAAAAAGAGCATTGGATCGTCGACAATAATCGGTTGGCTCATCCATGCCCTATCGTATATCAATTCCCGCCATGTTTGTCCTCACTTGACCGTCGTCCGAGCCAGATTTATGGCACACGAGTGTCCATTTTTCACACCACCGTTCGATCAATTTCATCTTCGGGAGACTTTTCGAGTATAATATGCTCGGTACTTGGAAATTCTCCGGTTACATTCGGTAATTGATGGGAGAGATTATCGGCACGCGTATGACCGGAAGCAGCAGAAGGGTTGATGACCTTGACCCGGAGATGATAATAGCGAGGGGTCAATTGCCCCCTGTTGACAATCACTTCAATGAGGCATGTGTAGTTCTCAAAGTTTTGGAATCAGCTGAATGAACTGGGTTTTGTTTAATCTTCTTTTACTGTTTTCTTCTAATATCTTTCCTTTTTTCCTTCTTATTCTTTTCCCCCTTCTCTTCTTCTTCCTCTACTTCTTCTGTCTCCTTCTTCTTCGTCGTCGTCTTCTTCTTCGTCTTCTTCTTCGTCTTCTTCTTCTTCTTCTTCTTCGTCTTCTTCTTCTTCTTCTTCTTCTTCTTCTTCTTCTTCTTCTTCTTCTTCTTCCTCTTCTTCTTCTTCTCCTTCTTCTTCTTCTTACATTTTAAGTAACGGAAGAGAAGTTCAGTTATTTTACATGTGCTGAGAGGGTTGGATCGAATATCAGCCCATATCTTTACATCACGTATATTATTCTGATATCAATTCGATCTAGCTCAACTTAACGGGGATGGGGAATTCCCATCGCTCAGAAGACGGGGGAAATCCACCAAGATAGCAGCAGATATCATTTTCGTACATAAAAACACAGGCAGTACTTCCCCCTTTGGTTTCATCAAGACACTTAAGAGAAATTGATTGATTCATAAACTGATATAAGCGTTCTTATAAGATACATGTATCTCAATATAATATGACAATAAAGAAGTTAAGCGTCCTGGATCTTTAAGGTCAACATTAATTGTCTTTGCTTAGTTTTATTTAAGTAAATATTTGATGCAAACATACTCGCTTTTGCAAACTGATATGAAGTTATGAAATTGGAAAAAACTGTACACTGTATTTGTAAACTGCGCTACACGGTATTAAACCGGTAGGAGAATGTTATTTCAATACCATGGAAACATGTCTAAACATATTGTAATAATAATAATTGGTTTGCGAGATGATGATGATTATGATTATGAATGTATATGTTCACCTTCTTGAAAACAATAATCACTTTAAACAAAAATGTTGGTCGTATCATCGGTTCGATGAGTAATGTGTTTGTATTGGCATACTACATGTATAACCACAACGAGCGATTTATATATCATTAACTCGACTGGAAATATAATACAGGCCTTTACATTTACTTTTAAAAACTTGTATTCTTTCGTTCTTTCTTTTCCCACTCATTGTTTCTTTCATTCTTTGATCTCCTCCTGTCCTTGTTTTCCTGATTTCCATGGCAACGTCACTTAGTTCTGTAGGCTACACACCACTGGACGTCATCAGTATTCATAAATAGACAGACGAAGGTGTACATCCTTTTTGTTATCAAAAATATTTGTTTAGACTACTACCTACAAGAGAGTTATGTTTAGTAGCAATCCAGATGGAAGGGGGGAGGGGGTGCAAAGAGATCCCGCACTTGCATTATTCAATCCTTGGTGTTTTCATGAACTATATTTATTCTTTATTTGCTGTTGCTGTCATGATAATCATTTGTTGCTTTTTACTATCTTAAATTGTAGGTATTGTTCATGTGTGCACTTATTAATTGTTTATACTTGTATTGATTTATAAGTTATTAATTGTACGCTAACGGTGTCTCTTTCGGGGTTTTTGCGTTATAGAACTACAGAATTATAATTATTATCCTCATCATTTTTTTATTATTATAATTATCATTATTACGATTATTGTTATAATTATATTTATTATTGTTATTATTAATATTTCATTATTATTATACTATTATTATTATCATTAGTAGTAGTATTGTTCTAAATGTTATTACACGCATCATTATTATTATGTTAATTATATCATTATCATTACTACTACAACTACTTCTACTACTACTACTACTACTACTACTACTACTACTACTACCCTTCTAACTTCAGGCAAACTCATAATACTATTCACTTACTATGACGGCATTAATGACATTATTAATGATAACCAAATTATGTCTTGTGAAAGGCGTGTCTCAATCTCATTACAGGCTGTGACTTCTGACAAAGCACCATGTTAAAACAAAACTAGAGAAATAAATTAATAGCGGATAAATATAGTCATGATTATGATACCTAGTTGATTTAATCAATAGAAACACTATGCAGACTTTTTCTTCCCTTCCAAGTAAGTTATTAGCCCCAACTATTCTCTATTCCATCTCAAGCCATCGCCCCCTTTAAAAAAAATATCAAACCAAATATTCGAAACATATAAAGTGCATTTATAGGACGAAAATAGATAGAAAAACACCTATAACCCCGACACACTTACTCTTTTTTGTGTCATTTTTAACGCTATATCCAGGGGCCCAGTTCTTTTGTACCTTTTAACGATAAACCTTTGTGGCAGAGGCGGCGGTTAAGTATGTGTTTCATAACATCTTTGATTCGTGCTATATCTCGAGTCATATGACATCGCTCTATTTCCTACCTGCCTACGTATTGATTTGTGGCGTAACTAATAAGGGGGAAAAGGGGCACCTATTACCCCTGCAATGAAATGCCGAAAAAGGAAGAAATGGGTTGAAAGATACGAAAAGAGGGAGAGAGAGAGAGAGAGAGAGATAAGGTGTGAGAGAACCTGAAATACATAAATATATGATATGACATATGAAGGAAATTACATTTAGGGAAAGGGGTCGTCCGTCCCTCTTCCACACTCTCTCATCACACAATTGCATTGTTCTCTCGCACATCATCTATCCAGTAAAACATGTGCCCCCCCCCCCCCCCCCCCCCCATGGCACGAGTGCCCTATCAATGGCTGGACACACGCTACACAAGTGGGACTGCTAATCTGACTACATAAAGGAACAAGACACGTGACTTTGTCTCTGAATCATCTATCAACTTGTTTGGTCGCGTGGGTGCAATTTCAGTTTCTTAGGCGTGGCTCCTTTAATTGATTAATTAATGTATTTATTTCTTTCTAATCTTTTATCAGCTGGGTAACCCATTCACCAATAATCAATTATTGGGAAACCTCCTCTCCTCCCACGAAAATTGCTTGGACTTTATTTCCCAACTTTCATCCCTTTATTTCAACTATTAGTATTACACGTATACGTTCACACGCACACACACACACACACACACACACACACACACGAAGCAAAGCAAGACAAAAGAAAAGAAATAAAACACCGCCACCAGGAAAAAAAGAAAAAACGACGACGCCGAAAAACAAAACAACAACAACGTTGGTTTAGACGCCCACAGAGGAACAGAAAATAGAAAAAAGAAGAAATAATGATTTTTTTTCCCCCTTCCATATCTCAACTCCAAACGTTAGTCAGGCGAACGAAACCGACACAGGGGTTGTGTCTCACGAAACGTATGGAAGTACAAATTCAACCACATCCAATTGAAACGCGTTTATTAAAATAAATTCGAGAAACTGAAACAAATGACCGAGCAAATAAAAGAGCCAATATTTTGTCGATGATCAGTTGATTTGGCAGCATGACTGGGGTAGCATAATACCACGCACAATATAGATTCATCCTGCATTGGCGAATGTAAAATGCAATTACTAAATTGCAACACGCACCACTGGCTCACAGTGTCGTAAAGCATTCACATCGCAATAGCTATTATTGTTTTGTTTTTGAAGTTGAAATTAGTGGTTGGGAGGAGGAAGAGAGTTCGCGAATAGGTGGGTCAATTCGAGAACAGGGACATTTACCTCTCGCTAATGTCTCATAAACACGTCCTATATTGGGATACTTTAAATAAATGCCATATGAATCTTGATTTCATCATGATGTGATAGGTGAAACGCTATATAGCGCTTCAAGAAACATCTTGTTGATAATATTGCTGTAATCCATTTGCATCTGGTATACAGAAAGTCTGTATGCGCTTTACATTTGTTCTAGGACGCCTACCCCCTGGACGACCACCCTCCGGATAACAACCCCTAGGATAACCACCCTCTAGGACAACTACCCCCTAGGACAATAACCCCCTAGGGCAACCACCCTCTAGGACGACTACCCCCGGGAAAAATACCCTCTAGGATGATTACCCCCAGCTAACTACCCCCAGACAACTACCTAAGGCGGTTCTTGTCTGGGGGTAGTTGTCATATAGGGTGATTGCCCTAGGGGGTAGTTGTCTGGGGTAGTTTTCCGGGGGTTGTTGTCCTGGAGGGTGGTTGTCCTAGGGGGTAGCTTTCCGGTGGTAGTTGTCCTAGGGGGTAGTCGTCCTAGAGGGGGCTTGACCTAGGGGGTAGTTGTCCTAGGTGGTAGTTGTCCTAGAGGGTGGTTATCCCAGGGCAGGTTATCCGGGGGTGGTTGTCCTGGCGGGTGGTTGTCCTAGGGGGTAGTTGTCCGGGGTAGTTGTCCTAGGGGGAAGTCGTCGTAGAGGGTGGTTGTCCTAGGTGGTATTTGTCTGGGGTAGTTGTCCGGGGGTTGTTGTCCTGGAGGATGGTTGTCCTAGGGGGTAGTTTTCTTAGAGGGTGGTTGCCCTAGGGTGTGGTTGTCCTAGGGGTAGTTGTCCGGGGGTTGTTGTCCTGGAGGATGGTTTTCCTAGGGGGTAGTTTTTCTAGAGGGTGGTTGTCCTAGGGGTAGTTGTCTGGGGGTAGTTGTCCGGGGGTTGTTGTCCTGGAGGATGGTTGTCCTAGGGATAGTTTTTCGGGGGCAGATGTCCTAGGGGGTAGTCGTCCTAGAGGGTGATTGCTCTAGGGGGTATTTGTCCCAGGGCGTAGTTGTCCTAGAGGGTGGTTATCCCAGGGGTGGTTATCCGGGGATGGTTGTCCAGGGGTTAGGTGTCCGGATACGCTTTACAGTACATTGCAGTCAATAAAGCATTTTATCAACAATTTTCTTTCATTGAAAGAAAAACAAAACACAGGTAAAGTTTCATACTTTGACTTTTTGACTTTTTGAAAAGCAGCCGTGCTAACGTCAGAGTAATAAGTGCCAGACATGAGCGATATACAAGATTTCATTAGTATTAGTATTATTTCACATGACCCCAGCAAAATTGCCATTTATCCATTTGCACATGGAAAGAGAGTGGCATATGTGTATTAATGTCTTGCCAAAGGAATTTAGTGCATGTCTGTGATTCGAACCCTCAACCCTTGGATCGAGTGTCAAGTGAATGAACCACTATACCACGACACCTATATTATCATTTCGGAGATCTGATTTTCTTTAAGAGTTAATTCGGGTAGCCCAAAACCCACGTGTATGTTCTTTTCGAATAACAAGTTGAACGATAATCGAGCAAATCAGTCAAAACATGATAATGTAAGATACGTGCTATATTAAGAAACGATAGCTCTGAGTTAGAATAAATATAGAACATACTATAAAAGAAATAATCACACACTTCCTGTTGTTATATCATTATGATGTAGAACATATGACACATCCGTGCTATCTTTGATTATAATATAATACACAAAAATACACAAAACTGCCTTTCTTAATGGTCAACCACAATCAAAGGTACATTTATCATAGGCTCGTGGACAAAACATCATGTACCGTTTAATCTAAGTGGAACAATATGAGGCCATTTTCAAAAATGTAATTCAATTCCCCTTGCCCTTCCACAAATATCATTTTTAATATGTTTAACAAAATGATATAACTGATGTTTATGTATTGAGGATGTCTTGCTTATTACCAAACGTATACATATGTACATCGAGGCTTGACACAAACAGGGGAAACAGGGGCAAATGCGGTTGCCCATTAACATTTTCCTGATTGGGGTTTTTCAATACAACAGCAACATGTATCCCAGATGTTTCACATATCTGATTTTTTTTGTTACTTTTTTATTTTTTACTTCGAATCTATTTAAATAGTTTCATACTCTAGTTGTTATGGCACTTAATAGCCGGTATTCCCAGAGTTAAAAATAACGAACCATTCTCAACATGTCATTTCCCACAATTATGTTTGTTTCAGTGATAAAAATATAACAATCTATAAAATATAAAGATTAAAAGGAAACTAAAACAACGAAAGCTATCAATGGAGACACGTGTTTTTTTTTTATATCAATGATCCAAGTATAAGCCTCTTATGGACTCTGTAACCACGATCTAAATGCAACACACTTTGACAACTGCAGTCAACTTTCGGTTCCATAAATATCTCAAAAGGGGAGAAACCCGCATATTTAGACTTTGATTGACTAGGTGTATGCTATCAGCCGGCTTGAATTTCACACGCAACACCTACGGAGAATTGGGAGGGGGGCACTGGAGGCGGAGGGGAGGGGCGCAGTGCGCCCTTTTTAAAACCCAAGTGGAATACCCTGATTACACAACGTCAAAATCATGTCCTTAACCCTTTTATGGTGCTGACCTCCCCCTTTTTGTTTTGTCTGTTTCCTGCTTGTCAGAAATTTTTATGGGCATTGTGCCCCCTCATTTACAAAATCCTGGATCCGCCACTTGTGCAACACCTCTGTCATTCAAACTCACGTCACACCGACGACACAGATACCAGCCACACAGCAAACCGAACTGAAAACTACATAATATATATACCGAATGGCTAAAAGGTATCGTGGTCTCCGGAGTGTGGATCACATGTCTCGTGGTTCGAGTACCGCCGCGGTACTAATGTCTTTCGGAAAGACATACATGTAACTAGACATTAATCTTTATTTGCCACTCTTCACATGGGTGTTAAATGGGTAACGGCAGGAAGGAATTCCTTGAATATTGTGTGAACCAAAATCGGTAGCCTAGCGTAGTTCTGGTATATCTAAGCGCCTTGAGCACCTTGCGTGGTGGATAATTATGTGCGCTTAAAAATATCCAATAATGATTATTTTTATTATTATCTAATGGTCGGCTTGAAGTTGATTTGGGGTCGGTTTGTCGGTGTGACTGAGGTAGGTCTGTTTTTTCACATTGAATAGTTCAAACGACATAATATATCATATATTAATTTTGATAAGTTGAGTACAGAACGAAGTCCTAAAGTCGTTATCAGTAATGTCAATGGCATATATCTGTGTGCAAACATTTTTAATGGCTACAATATATGATAATCATTGTTTGTTCTTCGAGGGGAATTTCTTTCTTTGGCGTAATGAAAATGAAAGATTACACAAACTTCATATACGTGTATACAGTCGTAAACGACACGTGGATATGATCACTGTGCCGGGTTTGGTAGGCGAAAAGTAATGGAAGTCAATTGCGAAACATTGAAAGCGGAAGTCATTTGTGAAGACGTGAATGTTACAATAAAGCCTTGTAAGTTATCAATCTGCTCCACATAAACTTACACGAGTCCGCCAGAGAGAATGTATTAATTAGTTTCATGAACATGATTGTCTGCACTAATGATGGCGATCCGCAAACACTAACGAATGGATACATTGTCTCATACATTCCACATTACTATATTACAAACACTGTGAAAAGGTTGGGCAATATTTTCCAACACTTAGCCCAACGTTGTGCCAATAGTCAACCCAACCATCTATTGGGCAAAATTTTGCCCAGTGGTATTGGTAAACGTAAGTACGTGCATAATTGGTGGTCAAGATTTCCCCAACAAGTGGGCTACCGTAGTCGGGCAGTTGAAGCGTCATATCTTTGTCTACATTTTGGACAGAATACGAAACAATTATGCATGTGTGAAGTAAGGAAATGACGTTTACCAATACCACTGGGCAAAATATTGCCCAATAGATGGTTGGGTTGACTATTGGCACAACGTTGGGCAAAGTGTTGGACAAATATTGCCCAACTTTATCATTATTATTATTTATTCGACCATTCATAAAAAAAAAGCAAAAATACAATACAGCATGGCAAGAGACGAGTACATAATAAGAATTTAAAAAACACATGCAAAGTGATATGGGATCAGTAAGTGGGTCAGGATGCACAAAAGTGAAGTTCAACACTATTGCCCGGAGGCATGCGCCCCCATACCAGTACATTGAAGACTTTAGATACAAATTATATTTTAGTTTCACGTTAGACATTAGTTTTTATACTGAATTGAGAGGGGGGGTAGGGGGATGATAAACTCGTGTCAGAAAACGTACAAAGAATAAATGGAGATGTAGCTACGATTCTGTGTCAGAGAACGTAAAACATGCCTAGAGGGGAGAGGGAAATTAAATCACAAATAATGCCCTGTAATTTCGTGTCAGATCATTAGAAAACGTAAGAAAATATGCACGAGAAAGTACCTAAGAGAGGGCAAAGGAGCGAGAGAAAGAGAGAGAGGGAAAGTCAGAGGAGAGAGATTCGGAGAGAATGATAGAAAGATAGTGAGGGGAAGAGGGAGAGAGAGAGAGAGAGAGAGAGAGAAAGACATTTCAAGTTAGATTTATAAACCCCATGGCTTCGACGCATCGCATTGATCCGTTGCCGCAGTGGGGTGACGAAAATAACCTGCTTAGTAGATCTGACCAACGGTTCTACGTCACAATGCATGCGCTCCATTTTGGTAAAAACAACCCTTACAGTACCGTGATGCTGCATTTAGTGACGATGCCATGATGGGTACCTCTCGCCGCATCTGCATCGTATACCAGAAAGGTAACAAATTAAATTTGAAAGAGGGCAATTAAAGTATGTATTTTCATTTGGAATGATAAAGTTGAATGATAAAGTTAAACTAGCAACGATAGTTGCGACAGAGAGAAAAGACAAAGGGACACACTGCTGAATAATGCCTTCACAAATAACACGTGACTACATCAGATAAAAATTGAAGCCATGTAATTTATACGGAGATTAATATACATAATATATAATAATATTTGTGGTATATGGCTTGGTGAATAAAGTCGTGGTCTCAAAAATAGGTCAAACAAGTCAAATGCTGTCCTTTGGATGCCGTATCTACCATGAATGTACTCGTCCATAGGATAGGACTGACGGCTTGATTCCCGCTGCATGTTTTCAAAATAAAGACTCAATATAAATAGCTCATGAGCCAATCATTCAACGTAATGTTGTTACATTTTACATGTGTGTGTATGGCGTTCTCTTGCATGGCGTATCAAAGACTGAGTGACGCAGTTCTGCATCGGTCACACGACACCTCGTCTACGACAGGCATTATTTTCTTCGAGATAATTTACCTGCTTCTTTTTATATAACACGTTGAAGAAGAATTCCCGAGAAGAATTCCCGAGAAGAATTCCCGCATTCATCGTTAAAATTTCTCTGATTTGACATGAAGATGGTATCATTCAAATGATTCAATACGAAGCCGAATTACCTTTCGTTGACAAAAAAAAAGAATGTTTTTGATAGCGCAGCGCAACTCTTGACTGATGGTGCGCTCCTAAACCATTCAAATCCACATCATAAATCTACTTGCTCGCTCAACGCTCCAGAATCCTTAATATATTCCGTCTTTCAGATTCGGATTTTTTTGTTTTGCCACGACGGTCGTCTTCTAACAGGTCCAATAGAAAATGGCGCCAAGCAATTACCTCAGATTTTATGAAAATTGCGATGGTTATAACTATCGAATCATTTACAAATTACGATATAACTGGGTTTTATTTATATCATGTATATTATATATAACTCGGCTACTATTTTGTTCTTGATTCTGATGATCATGGCAAATTTCACTGCAGTTTGTTGCAGGTCGCTTTTTACGGAATAATGCAAGTCACAGCACACGATACATGTGTATTGGGTGTAACGATATCAATTTGTATTCAATAACAAACAAAAACTTTGAGTTAGTAGAAGACCGGCAATCATTCTTATTTCTTTGATTGGTATTTGGTACCCCCGATTTGTAAGTGCATACACAACTCTCTCATTTGGCATACTTTAATTTATTTATACAAAGATCCTATCCGGGGGAATTTGAAAATGGAAAATTAATGCTTTTCAAAGGGCACTAGAAAGTAAATATTGCATCATATCAAAACTCTCGCAGACTCGAAAACATTATAAAAATACACGATACACAAGTTCTTCAAAACTGAAAGTTGAGAAGCGTAAACTACTAGTTCATGGTCGAAACTTTCTATTTAAAGAAGTTATCCCACAGACCATAGAAACATTCTTTGTGCTCCAGAGGAATCGCATTTTGGCGGTTATGATTCAGTCATGAGATATTTCGCGGTCAACCAATGATGGCATTTCGAAACAGAAGAACGGTATGGTATGTGAAATAGCCTAGATGCGTATGGAAGAGAAATAGAAAAGGAAAAAGGATGGAAAGTGAAAGAATTGGGTAATATAAGCTGAGACAGACAAAGAGAATAGAGAGTAAACGGTGCAAAAAATACCCAACAAAGATGGAAGGAACAGTAAAAGAAGACGGGCATGTCAGAAAAGGCTAGGTATAAGATGGTACATGAGAAAACAGATGGAAGGTTGTGGTAATAAAAATAATAGAGAGACAATTATTAGAATAAGTCGTAGTAACATCTTATTTGTATTCGTGAATATGTGTGAGTTACTTGGAGGAGAGAAAATAGTAACAGAAAGGATAAGTAATTCATGCGCTGATTTCAGGATGTTCTTATATTAAATATTACGAGCTCCGGAGCTCAGCAGCTAAACTCTGTCAGAATAGCAGAATGGCGTTTCCACTGCCGTCAATCAAATTTTAGTCGTATTGCGCCTGGATTGGGAAGAATATATTTTTTTAGAAAGACAGGAATATTCAACTTACAAGAAATAAGCATAAAGGAAGCTTGATTAAGAACAGCCCCCCCCCCCCCTCTCTCTCTCTCCTTCTTTCTCTCTCTCTATATCGTTTAGCAACACCGCGAATGTGAGAGGGTGACATCATGGTGTAAAACGAGTGGTGCTATGCATCCAGACAGATCCCGGGGCAGAAATACCAAGACTATGACTTGTTTGATTTGTGGTAACAGGATGGATGAAGGTATGACGGTGACGAAAATGACTCTTTATAAATCGTCACGACATATGAGTCGATAATACGAGCCCCTATCAAGACATGATTTTGCCGACCGTCGGTGTGTACATGTAATGTGGCCGGCGAAGGCACATGTCATTTCGCAAAAAAACAATGCCGAAGTCTCACCCTCGCCCTAATAAATTGTGTATGGGTTGTACTCCTTTTGTTCTTTTCCATCAAACCTGGTACTATAATTATCATTATCATCTTTATCGTCGTTGTCGTTGTCGTTGTCGTTGTCCACTTCACCATAATCTTTATCGTCAGCAGAATCACCTCTTTGCCACCTGTTCGCTCTGTCGACTGACGAATGTGTAGTTATTGTTACCTCAACGGTAATACCATTGACCTTACAATGGTGATGCTGTCCAAGAGGTAGGGTAAGTTGTCCCATGGACCTAGTAGGTCCATAGTTATCCGGGATAATTGTCCTAGGGATAGTTTTGTCCGGGGGGTAGTTGTTCTGACTAACCGTCAAGAACTGAGATGACACGTGATAAGTAACATAACTTATTCCCAGTGCACAAGAGGCGTCATATTTATAGTGACGTCATTTGCTGACGTAGAGGTGCGTCAACGACTGACGCGATCTTTGACGCGTTATGTGACATTGGCATTGTCATCAAAAAGTGAATGCAAGAACATTGAAAACATTGCGTTAAATTACTGGCGTATGTACTAGTTGTGTTCATAAACTGTAGGTAAAACGCAATCGAAATGACACCTCGTGTGCGACGGAAATGGCGACATTCCGCCGATGGAGAAGAAAAATATACAAGTGATTATGACACGACGATGAAAGCTACAAAAAAGAAGAAAAGTAAATCAAAATTAAGAGAACACATCAGTGCTATACGTCATATCAAATCATATAGGCTTAGGCTTTTCTTGTCATTATTAAAAGTGTCATCTAGTGCGTAATCTTTTAATTGACTTAACCAGGTAGTCTTGATTTCAAACATTCGCAACGCAAGTGTACCATTCTCTAGACTAGAACATCCGACCTCTAAGCATACATTGAAGAAATGTCATTAGTGAAGTTTTAGCCCCAAGTCCCCTCTTAACGTGGATGGATGTTGAGGGGAGTGATAAACAGCTAACTCTGACATACACACATAATACTGATGTAATAAAACGAACTGCCTCCAGCTCGCCTGGGAATCTTGATCGACAGGGAAAGATGCGTGCAGGGAAAATGGGAAAGACTGCGATAGACGCTTCACGGGATAGTCTGTTAATAATATCTGATCGAATTGAATGGCGGGAAACGTGTTTGTGGACACGTGACAGCAAGGTGACGAACAGGGTGAAGTTTGTGGTATGTTCAAGTCCGTTGCTTAAAACTGGTACGAATTCAAGAAGCTCTAACAAAGTACGGGGATGAAAATGAAAGTCAGAATGTTTGGTTATATGCACTAGACAGTTCATAACATAATTATGTATCAAGACCACTTCTACCGCAACTCAAAAATCACCACAATACCAGTGTAATGACGACCCGCGTACTACCACTAACAATCTACCACCTCCCCCGATTGCAATACCAAACTTCCTGATATAGCCAACCGACATCACCAACATCACCACCATTTTCAGTTATGAAGAAAAAATAAAGTACACGCGACTTTTTGCTATGGCTGTTTTACGAAAATGATAAAAAATGCAATAATATGAAACAATAGAATTAAGGAACTTGAAGGGAATGCACTTCGATGAAAAAAGACACATTCGATTAAATTTATGTCTGGCAATATGAGCATAACGGACGAATGGCCCTCATGGTTATTTACAAGAATCGAAAATCTATCTTATATATATCTGTCCTGATCTCATGACATGACCTGTGTGATATATTAAAAGAGAGGGCGAGAGGGAGAATGGTATATTCTGTAAGAAAAAGAAGAGTAGAAGAAGAGGGAGAGAGAGAGAGAGAGTTTGCTTAGAGAAAGAGAAGATTATGAAAGGGAGACAGAAAGATGACGAGAAAATAGGGAATGCGTCTATAAGGTAAGATGGAAATACACAAATGGGAAAGTGTGATGTAGGTACGGAGCAAAGCTAGAGGAAGAATTGAGAGAGAGAGAGAGAGAGAGAGAGAGAGATAAAGAGAGAGAGAGGGGAGATAACGAGAGAGAGAGAGAGAAGTGGGGGAGGGGTGACAGATCACAGATGAACAAAGAGAGAAATGTATTGATTTGCAAACACAAAAATCGCGATATTCTCTGTAACACGGATAATATCAGTTAGCAATACAAGTACTCGTAGAGTCGTTATCTTTTTTCTTCCAATATACTAGTACCGCAAGAAGCTGGGTGGGTACGAACTGAAAAGTGAATGGTTAAGTATAAGCGATACAAAACAACCCACGCATATGGATAATGTAACATGCAACAGTACAATGCACAAAGACGAACGTACGATATGCACTATATTGGACATACGTAGAATAATATTATCTATTCCTGTACATCTAGAGCATGACAAGTAAGGATTGTTTGTTTTTTAAAGATATAAAGTGCATTCTATTCTTGGAGACAAAGAGCAGCTGTACCAGTCAATGTCGGTTTCGACATAACCGATGTTATACACAGTGTTAAACATTTCCTGCCCATCGCATTCGTCAGCAAAGACTATGTCATCATTTGCATGTAATGACACAATCTTCTTCATAATGAAGATCTTGCCGGCGTTTGAAATGACTAATACAATATTAAATTGGCAATCAAGACAGGAAGATATAACATACATTTCCGTTGCACACGAAGCGTTATTCCTGGACGTTTGGCCTGCGTCAACGACTGACGCAGACTTTGACGCGCCGTATGAGAGTGACATCGTACACGATGTAAATGCAAAATGAACAGTAAAAACTCTGAGTTGAATTATTGGCGCATACGTTAATTTTCTACATAGGCCTGATTAACGTCGATAACAACGCAATCGAAATGACAGCTCATGCGCAACGGTTACTATAGGAAGCATGTGCCTTTAACAGCGAACGTTCAAGTGACAATGACCAAACAGACAGTGACGTCGGCGCAAATGTCAATTTATTCTCGGCGGGAAAATGAATTAAAAATGAGCTGCACATCTTTCCCGTTTCGAGCACGACGTGCCCCATCGCCACTCGTATAATTGGAGATACAAACATTAGAGAACATAGACGTGTATAGTATTAGACCTCACATCACGTGATACGTCAACGTGATACGTCAAGCACGTTGACTGGCTGTATAATGAAATGACCCAGTTTGATATCGCGGATCACAATAACACAATACGATTATTGTTTTCATCCAGACTTATACAACGTCGAAACAATGCCTGAGTAGTGAATGTTTACATGTTATCATCCACGCTCTGGAAGAGTCATTTTATTATCCCTTTTCAATCCATTTTGGTATGAATTAATAGATGAACCTTCGTCATCCATCATATGAAGAATGATATTCTCAATCGTCATATTGACGTAGTTCGATTATTAACCCTCATTTAGGTTCATGTAGAGAGTTTTATCGATTTGCTCTCGTGAGTCGTCGGGGTATTCATCTTGCATTCTAATGAAATGTGAACAATTTGCCAGGAAATAAATCGCTCCTCGTTCTAGGACGTGTAAAGTACACTGTAAATGACTTGTTACATGTTTATATACGCAAACAAAATAACGAAGGGGAGGGAAGGGTGGGGGGGGGAATGACGATTCAAGCATTTTTCACATTTCCATTGTAAATTTGACAGGCTTCTACCATCATGACGTAGGCCCAGCGACTTACGGGGGGGGGGGGGGTGCTGCTCTTCATCGAGTGAGGGTGACGTGACAATTTCATATCTGATTCACAGAGGTTGTTTCATCATGCATTTAATATTCTCGTAATTCTTGTCGCCATTATATTTTCATCCCCTTCATTTCCTTTGTTTATACCTTGATTGCAATACCCAGGGATATCCAGGGACATTTTAACCTGGGATGTTTTCATCGTGATGTGTTTGCATCCTATTATGCCTCTGTGTCATGTCGGATCCTTCTCGCATGCTACTCGCTAACACACCGGTGATGTGCTGATGAATCTCTTCTTTAGGATTCATATACCCTTCATCGGCCCACAGTGTAGGTGTCCTGGTAAAAGAAACCGCTGAGAATAAACTGCATGACCATGATGATGTATGGGATCGTTAGCATGGAAATGTACTGCACGCCAGAGGCCCAGCCTAACCTGGCCTCTTTTCAACGCTCTTGAAAAGAAAAAAACACCCGAAATCATTTTGTAAAATGTGTGATATGCTTAAACAGTTTATCAATAACTTGCAGTTAAAGAAATAAAATCAGAAATAAAATCACTAAAATGGTATTTTAAATCAATCCATCTTTGGTCTGACGGGCACAGTTGGTGTTTGCTAATTTCGTATGAACTCTGGTGTCTTACAATCTAATATAATGAATTCGCGAATTTGAATAACATCCACACGCTAAAACACGTGTACAATTAACATATGTTGCTTGCTGCTCTTCATTTACATGGACTCTATTTGGTTTATTACCATTAACAATACATAACACACTTCTGCAAGGATCCCCTCCCCCAAAAAAAATGTGTTTAAAGAAAAGTATTGATATAAACGAATACATCATTTGGGTTTTCTGTTGTATGCAGAAAACCTAAATTGTGTATTCTTTCATCAATATTTGACTTCAAACACATTTGTTTAGAAAATCCTTGCAGAAATCCTTTTTCACATTATGATACAGTATAAGTGAAATTTTGTTATCAAATTCTGGGGGCTCCCAACACTTTAGAGGGGCTTTAAGTTTTCTCCAATAACAATAGTAGAAATAACTATATGCCTATTTCTTGAAAATGACAAGCTGTCAATCGGTCACCCCAGAATATTGGCAAATGACTAGATGTAGTGTTTGCTTCTTATGTTAAATGCACGGGCATTGTTTGTCAGGCAGACCCTTGTGATTTACAAAGAAGGCATTTCACAATGAATGCTCATCAACGCTGACTGAATATAATGTTCAATTCGAATATCCAGATTTAAATGGATTTTCAAGATAACAAATGTGATTTCTGAATGCTGAATAAAAAAGGGAAATGAGCGAAATACACACAGAGATCACGGTATATGAGGCCAATACAATCATGAACCAACCACCTAACAACATCTCAGCTTCTCAGACCGACAAGAAAGGATAGGTAATTTAGGTATAAATAAAATAGCAATGCAGGAAAGCGTCGATGGCAATGATAATAAAGTCAATGTACTAATGACGGCGCTTTAATGAAGGCCTGGATGTGTGGTGACGCAATGAAGATGTGGTGGTGATATAGGTTGGTTGTGGCGCCTTCGTGGAAGCGACTTTTTGCGGTGATTCTGACACGTTGCGATGACGGGGAAAGAGGTCGGTATGAATTAGACGGGAAAGTAAACGCAAATGGCGGTTGGGTGTCGTGGTGTTAACAATATTTACATAAAATTATGGCAGCAAATAATGACCGTTTTCAGGATTTGGTTATTACTGGCTAACCAATAGGTGGTTGATTATAGAGAGGAAAATAACAAGTGAAGGGAATGGGGAGATTGCGAAAAGGTGAATGGTTACTGATGAAGGTTATTGATAAATGATTGTCGTTGCTATGACGATCATATCCGTTATGATGGAGATGATAATGGATATGAGGATAAAGCTGATTATGAATGAGAAGAATAAAGAAATAGAACTCTGTGAGGGACACGGTTTGATAATAATGTTTTATGTCTTGATCATGTGGGTCATGAGGATACTCGCTCCCGTTACTGAGTAGAATTGATGGTTACCATCATTGACCACGATTCAGATTGATCGTGGGGGGGGGGGGGGGGCTTACAACTGGAGAATGATTGCGCATGCACCTTGTCTAAGCACAGACGGGAATGAAGGGTGGCTTTAAAGGTATAATCTAAATTTAAATCATTTTGAGCTTTGTTGCTGCATCAATTCAAGGTGCTTTATCATAAGCTACAAAAATATAACATACTCAAAAGACTGCATCTCATCCAGAATGTTAAAATCTGTAGAAAATGATAGTGATTTCTGTCTTCGAGTGTTTCATAAACGTAGTAATAGAAGAAGGAAAGGAAAAAGGGAAATTATAAAAGTTAAAGTCTTTTTTCACAGTAATCATTTTTCTTGAAGCTTTGAAAGTGTGATGCATGTGGACCGAAATGTATAAAAACATGTAAAGAATGGACCTACATTATGAACTACAATGGTGAATCTGAAGAAAAGTCATTTTGTGGCAGAAATTCTGTTAATTCTCCGAGAATTAGCAGCCGATTTGTAAGATTATTGTTGCTTCGTTGTATCATCACAGAGCTCATTTATATTCTAGCTCTCCTGTGTGAGTGTGTGTGTGCGTTTTTTCTTTGGTCTCGTATCGGTGTCATAACACGTATAGGGAAATACCAAGCGTCGAAAAATAGGGGTAGGAATTACAATGTCCGTTCTGGTTCGTTCAGATCATGATTTCTCTGTCCCATTAATCATTTGAAACACAACCTGTCAATTTTGACGTCGCATTTAGCACATTAGTGTGCAGATTGTACGCGAATGGGATGCGAAAAAACTTTGAACACTCGTTAAATGTATAAGTAGATACATGGTATAAGGAATGCTATTATAGCATCACGTGATTTATATCTTCATCATTGTCATGATAACCGTTTCCAAGTAGGGACAAATCCCTTTACATCGTTTTTATTTTTTTTAGGCGCGGCATTTCGTTTCCGTTCTTGACATCGTGTGGCTTTTGAGGTTCGTAGGAGGATGAATGAAAGCGCACAATACTTAGAGTAAATATTACGTTGTAAATCGGCAACTCTCGTGTCGTAATAAAACTCTCGATGGTATACACTAGAAGACCAGCTAGCATACTATCATGTCGGACTTCAACCAAAGCGGGTTCCTAGAATCTAGAATGCAATCACCCAAACAATAAATTCATATGCGGTCAGTATATTAACTCGGGCTATATTTATATACATGTACTGTCGAAAAACCGCCGGTAGCTTGGGGGCTCCGTATCATACATACACTTGCCATCGCTCCGCGCGGAGAGATGGATCTTTGGGATGTTTAAACTATATTTTTTCCCCTCTTGTTTCTGTGTTATGAGAGATCGCCGTTAGGCAGGGAGCATGATGACTCATCTTCAACTAGCGGGTTTCGTCATTAATACAAGATGAAAGAGAGAAACGCCATCACCCCCTCCCTCCCCAAGAATCCGTTCAAATTTCTTGATTCTTTTCTTCTTCGGTTAATGAATTCAATGAATTGCTGTTGTAGTAATTTGTGTGTGTCCCATGCATGAAATTACCATCTATCAAACTATTGTGGACATTATTAATAGATGCAATGTATGTCAAGACTGATAGCGGGTGTGGTTTAAAGCAGGGACTTCAAATACAGCGCTAGATTTCATGTGCGGCATTCTGGTTGCAATGATAAAACCTCTGTCTCGATTTTCACTCCGTCTACAACCAGTACAAAGAAATAAGGCTGGTGGACCACTGTACATAATCTTTCAATTTGGGAAACGTCAAATAATAGGATCTTGATCTATTAAACAAATTTGGTCTGATGAACGTTATGGCCGTGAACAAAGTCGCTTTGAATTTGGCATTCGAAGCCGTTCTATCATTAGAAGTGAAATCGTTGGTTGTTGTTTGAGATCGAAACTAATTATGATCGTGTTAATTTATAGAAATAGGATAGAGTCATCTTCAGAGCAACATGTGTGTGATCCTAATTAAAGGACGATTTCCTATAACTAAGATAAGTTTTTATTATTTGCTGCTTGGATATATTTTTATCGAACGGCGCTCCTGTTTTGTTCTCAAAGTGGTGCAACAGCTTAAGTAGTCATAACTGCACACACAAAAGGTTATTCATATTTTCAGACTTCATGCTGGCATAATACGGGTGGTAAGCATAGCTCACGGTTAGGGGACGTGTAACAGGTTGGTATTTGAGAGGAGACGTGGTTTATTCGTCAGCCTTTTTTGTGAAAGAAATGTTTCCGAATGAGCTGTCGTCATCTCAAATATTTCATTCTGACTGGATTTACACGGTAAAATGGAATTCGGATGGTGTGTTTTGTTTGTTATTGTCATATGAAATATGTAACATAATGCTCATTTTTAGCATCGCATTAAAGGCACTTGTTGTGAAGGACAAAATCTGACAGTTGATCAGACTAATTTGGTCACCAATTCCTGGTGCCTTGTCACTTTTGAATACCCACAACAGGACTGCGATTCCTCTGTGGATAAAACAATTCGTTTTAAATATCCATCTTCATACTTTGAACGTTTTTGTTTAATCCTGAAGGGCGGGATTGGGTTGTGAGCCGGCCGAACGACCAGGCGACCTCTCCTAGCGCTGTCCGGCAGGAGGCAGGAACCCCCCTGTTCGGTTGGAAATGCAGAAAAAGAGACGAAAAGCACGGGAACGCACGGGTCCACCGAATAGGAAACGCGTATCACATCACCTACCTTGTTTCTCATCATCTATACACGCTGATTGACAAGGACCAGTCCCAAACAGGGGAACAAAATTCACTTGAACTTTTGACCCCGATCGGCACAATCATACAGCGTGCGGGCAAGCTCGAAAAACCCAGATTTTAATCATTTTTTCCATCCTTAACAGATGGGTGACGATTACACATTGAATTTGCTGAAAATCTTCTCTACTCTTGGCTAATTTTCAGCCCTCAAGGGTAACAATTTAGCCCTCCAAATCCAAGAAAAAGTACTAAACTGGCAAAAAAGTTATATCAAAGGATAGATAAACTTCTAAGCTTTCAAGTGATACTACATTCATTGACAAATACTTCTTAATCTAGAAAAATTCGTTAGATTTCATATGTCATATCCATTCCAATTCACTATTTAAAACCAGGGTGCCGAACTTTGTATTCTGTGTCGTCAACAGGGGTGTGAAGGCGGACGCGTCCCGACACGAATTGGCGAAACGCACTCACGCGTAAGAGGCGATGTCTCAGTACATAGTCTATGCGTTATGCACCACCTCTAATATATCTTTACTATGATAAAACCCAAAGTTAGGGCAAAAATACCCCGAAATAATACATATAATATTCCCAACGAAAGAGAGTTGACGTTTTACATTTGCTAGCGCACGGGACTGTGGCCAAAGCGAGCGCAGCATCACACCTGATATCCCACGGTTGCCGTGCAATATTCCACTGATCTGAACGCGTTGCTAGGAGCAAACATTCGTTCATTTTGACGGGTACAAATGAGGGGAAATACCATGCCAAGAAATGCGGTGAAAATCAAATAAAACAGATACTAATTGCGTCGGGAACGAAGCGAAACTGCAAGGGGAAATGTTGTAACGTACCGTAAGCTCGTAGCAGCTCCACTATCATATATATTTTCAACATGGCTGCCATTAGAATATACTGATGACGTTTAAGGAAATTCATGTATGGTAAAGATGCAGTGAGCAGCATTTCCGTCAAATTTTCCCAAGGAAACGCGATCGGCGGTCACGAATCTTCCCATATACCATGAGGAAGTTTAGAAATAAAACCTGCTAGTTATATTTCCCCCGCTGAAAATGTGCATAGAATTCGAAGGCCGGAGAGATATTAAGGAATGAAAAAAGGAATTCCCCCACGCCCCCGAATATACTAGGCTGCTGTCAATGAAATGGTAGGGGATGAAATCACCACGTACCTGCGTGTAAGATGAGCTCCCGATGTTCCTCGTTCTCTATCCCCATTTCTATCAGATTCGCCTCATCAATATTGTTAAAATCCGTCTCCACGTCAAATCCTTTGATCTTGAATATTCCAGCATATTGTGTCAATCCGAGTGGCTCCAGGAATTTTCCAATTCCTAAGTCGTTCATGACGAGTGCCTTTCCTTTTTGCTGGGTTTCTAGCAGATCCACGGCAGCACTGCAAATGATAATCTATGCCTGGTTGCTGGCTGCGAATTTTTTTTCAATCGTCTCTTTCTTTCCCTTCCGCAAACGAGTTTACTACCAAACAGACGTGAATGAAAATGTTTTGGTATCGTTGCTCCTCCCCTTTATGTTCTTCTTGAGGCAACTGGTTGGCTGGGGTGCCGATAGGGCCTTTTTTCTGGGCTAGGAAACACCATGACGTAATAGCCAGGTACGCAACTGACTCTGACCTGCCTCGACACGTCCATTTTTAATAGTATGGTGATGTTATGCTAATCTAACAATATATACGATGACGTCATCGGCGAGACGCGCGTGCCGCACTCGACTCATGAATATTCATATTTGCGAAGAGCTCGACCGTACCGTACGCATACGCGACGCACACTCTCTAGCTCTGTACTGTACGTACACTGTGCGTATTGTGTATATTGTGTGTGTCTGAAATAGTGGCCTAGCCTTACTATTGGTCTCGCCAGCAAGATTGACCCCAGCGCTACCCCGGCCCGTAGTACCGTCTGAACGAATCGCACGGTCGGCCAACTCGCCTTAGATCTGGTATTCGTACGTTTTCCTGTATACTGTATGCACATATCGGCCTCATCGTGTACACATCTATACCAAGTAGATCTAACACATAGAATCTCAAAATGGCTACAAATGGGTCACCCACGAACGATCGTAAAGTTGCCCTCATCACAGGCATAACAGGACAGGTAAGATCTAAAGGCAGATATTTGACCTAACGAATTTCTAATTCATTTTAATCTTTAGTCCTACTTTACAGGGGTAGTGTCTACGTGGCGCTCTAAGCTCAGGTACCCACACCTTTCCCGATAGCAAACACTGAGCTTACGTAGCTTACCGCTGACTTCTGCATCTCTGCACAGCCTGCGAATAATATACGTCCATTTCATTTGGTATTATTGTGGGGATAATCTTTTCTGATGTGGTGTTTGTAAGAGTTCAGAGTATTAATTTAATGTTTATATATTGAGTGAGGTGCTAATGTGGGAATGATGTAGAGAAATGGAGTAAAAACTAAAATGTCATGAACCATTCACCTGAATTAGACATGCATGATGGCATTGCATGTATTGACTATTGTATGGCTTCCTTGCAGTTCTACCCTACCCATTGTATTTGTTTTGTGGGTGTGGTGACAACATGTTCCTGGCCCGGATAGATTCTAGTATTATCACAAAGAACCATACATTGTGATGATTTAAGGCATTTGCATCTAGTCTAGGCCTGCATGAAATATTTTATAAGATTTTTCTTTAAACATGTTATTCTTGCAAATAAGGAATAAACAAGGTTATGGCATTCTTTGCATAAGGAGTAAGGATCAGGATTTCATTAATCAAAAATATAATATAAGTTATCAAGGTTTGAAATACACATGGGGGCGACCGTCCACAGCTACAAAGTAGCCTCCATCAGATTGCTCAAAATTAAAAATCGCCCCCTTGGAATGATAAAATAAAGATTATATTTTCTGCTATAACTTTCACACGATATTAAGTATCAAACATTTAATCAATAAAATGGAACTTTTGAAGTAAGATTAGCGTGCACTTATCGTTGTCTGGGGGCCCCCATATTGTAAACAAATATATGCTTATTTGCTGCAAGATGGCGCTATATCGCCCTCACATCTCTATGAGTATTACCGATACAAACAACGGAAGCTTGCAGTGCAGTGCGGCCGGTAGAACCGGTGTGCAGGCTGCAGCGCCATATCTGCTGAAGCTAGAGGCGATCGCAAGGACCAAAACATAGAGAAGCATCTCGTTGTAAGAGGGAAAATGCCAACTAAAATGAATGATGATGATGAAATAGCAAAGAATTTAGGAGTACCATGGGTACCAATTCAATGGCAATTTGTATTTAAAAAAAGAGCCCCGTAACAAAATAATGGACATGCGGTGGGAGTCCCGAAGTATTTCTTCTGGTACAATCATGGACTTGTAAAAAATCCAAGAAAGTCAGTAGCAGACGTCAAGAGAGGAATCTAGAAATAGCTTTCGATTATTAGTAAAAAAAACTATGTGCATGCATGCACCACACCGTACACCGCAAGTATGCAAGTCTCGTAAGTGGCTCAAAATTACATCCAAGAGGCGTATATCCTGGCATTTGGGGGTATTGGCGATAGCGAGAAATACCCAGTTAGGTGGTAAACAAGTCCAATTTATGAACATGTACATGTAAGGAACCATTGTTCCTTTTGGACTGGAAGAGTGGTTGAATTGCCTAGTACCGGGATACTCCTAGGTCCTGAATCCTGATATGAATTGTAAATGCATTCCTGGACAGTTTTAAGACAGAATTTAAAGCGGGACTGCACTACTTGCAGCTTCTTGCGCCCTCTATATAGCAAACAATGCCTAAGTGGTGCCTGTTGGTCCCCCATAATCCCCTTTTTCTTATCTTAATGTTGCAGGGAGGTCTAATACCTCCTGGCCAAACTAGTACAGACAGGCTTTAAAGTCTATAGTGTTTGATTTTGAGAGACATGGTAGTGATAAAGCTTGATCTGCTAAGGCTAAGTTTAGGGTAATCGTCCAAAAGGCAGTGAAGCCACATAGGAACGTTATACTGTAATGCATTTTGCACAATGGAATTTTGTCCTTACCCCTCTTCAATAACATGTCCCATTGTTTCATTAGGAATGCTACTAATACTTCTGTAGTAGTTTTAGTGATGGAACTCGCTGCGCACTGGTAGAAGTAGTATACATTAGACAATGAAACCTGTTGACATAGTGAATACTACTGTATTTCTACTATAGATTATAGAAATCACTTTTAATGCAATTGTGTAATGAGGGAAACCTACAACTGTAGTCATGAGCAAGCATTATCAAACTGCAGTCAAATTGTCTTGGTAATCACTTGTCTATAGTAGTCGACCACATGTACAGTAAATCCTTCTAGGAAGATATATGTTTTATAGCCTGTTTTTCGATGATAACCTACTGGTACATCTACCTCCAAGGACCATTACTCTTTCCTATGGGTGTCCTTCATAGACATACTTGGCTGCAAGTTTCAGCATTATTGTCATAAACACAATATGGTACCGTAGTTGGTACACATTGTGTTTACGTATATCCCAAAGTCTTTGAGTTCCCCAATTGTAAAAAGTTATTTACTTTCCTTCCAACATGAGTGCAATGTACATACCTGTAGAAGCAATAGCCACGTTGGCAGAATATGAAGTGGGTTATTCTGTGCACTGTCTGTGTCCCGTAAGGCATGGTATTTTCCTGTATGAATGGAAAATCTCCTGATATGACTACAGTCAAACCTGTCTTGGTAGCCACTGCTCTTTAAAAGCCACCTGGCTATACAGTGTGAGTCAATAAAAAGTTTACACCTAGAAAATTGCTAATTATTTTAAAAATCATCTATAAACAGTACATGATTATACATATTACGAAAGAGTGTTTTATCCCAAATCATTTGGTACCATTTTTGTGTGGTATGTGTTCACGCTTGGATGAACAGGAGGCATTGTTTGCGAGAGTGCAAAAACCGATTTGCGCGAAATTTGCTAGTGTGATGTTTGAATAAAAAAATTGGGATTTGGGTATTAATTCGGTCTTTGCAGATCCAAATAACATCCCTAACAAAATTAATCATGCCACACATATCAAATACTGAATATCAAATATCAACGAACATGATTTGTGCGCGCGTGTGTGTGTGTATGACTTTGCTTTTGCAAAAAAGCATATGCAATGCATTTCATTTGATACATTCAATTCATTCTCTCACTTCGCTAATCCCAACATAATACATGCTGTAGGCAACACTTTGGCGCAAGTCGATTTTTGCACTATCGCAAACAATGCCTCATGTTCATCCAAACGTGAAAACATATGATTTGGGATAAAATACTCTTTCATAAGATGTATAATAATTTACTGTTCATGGATGATTTTTAAAATAATTAGCAATTTTCTAGGTGTAAACTTTTTTTTGACTCACACGGTAGTGGTCACCTGTTATGTGTTCCTCGAAGAAGAAATATGCTCAAAAGAACCTGTCTATAGAGAGGCCACCTGTATATAGTGGCCATTTGTTGTTCCCTTGGCCTTTTTAAACAGGTGTGACTGTCTTCCTCAAGGTGTTGATAAGAGAAATGGATAGATAGGAAGAGATTCTTGTCTTTTGATGAAATATGTTGGAAAAAGACATACTGCATATGTATATGGTGTACGATAGTGGCCATTTGTTGTTCCCTTGGCCTTTTTAAACAGGTGTGACTGTCTTCCTCAAGGTGTTGATAAGAGAAATGGATAGATAGGAAGAGATTCTTGTCTTTTGATGAAATATGTTGGAAAAAGACATACTGTATATGTATATGGTGTACGATTGTGCGAAAACATGTTGCACAGAATGTGGTACGTGACTGCTCACCACACCCTTTTTACTCCTTTGATTTTATAGGATGTAGAAAGGTGATTTTGTGCATGGTGTCCTGTGCAACATATGTATGTCTTTTTACCCATATTTAACCAAAAAGTGAAGAACCTCTTGACATAACCATTGAATAATGATGCTTTTTATAATGGTACTTTCTGCTATCACTACCATTAGTCATAAGAGTATCAATTTTTGTTTTGTTGTGTTCATTCAGGAATTAAATAATAAACATACCACCAGTATTTTAAAAAAAAGTTGTACTTCGGGCTATTCATATGGAACCCTCTTCTTAATGATATAAATAATGCACAATTCTTAAATAATTTTGAAAGAAAATAATAGAAAACTCTTTCTGGAGACGAATTAAAAAGACATACCGGTAAGTTTTTCCTTTGAAACCTCCAGTTAACTTTTTTTCAAATCTGTTGCTGTTCTTATTTTTCTATTTATGTTTTAATTAAATAATAAACATACCACCAGTATTTAAAAAAAAAGTTGTACTTCGGGCTATTCATATGGAACCCTCTTCTTAATGATATAAATAATGCACAATTCTTAAATAATTTTGAAAGAAAATAATAGAAAACTCTTTCTGGAGACGAATTAAAAAGACATACCGGTAAGTTTTTCCTTTGAAACCTCCAGTTAACTTTTTTTCAAATCTGTTGCTGTTCTTATTTTTCTATTTATGTTTTAATTTTGTAATTTACCAGTATATGTTTTTGCATACACTGTTAATAAAAAATACCATATTATTTTCTCTACATTTAGTTTTCATTATGTAAATAAATAAGGGCTTCTCCTTTATGGCTGTTACCTGTTTTGTTGTTGCAATATTAAGTACATATAATTGTGCCTCTTATTGTATTGTGAATGTGTTGTTTTAAATTGGTGTTTTGGTAATATGTATTTTTATTGCAATGTGGATTAAAGTTGAATAAGATTGAATTGATTAATCATGTCATATGTCATGTTGGACACATTGCACAGAAAGGCCCAGAAGTGGTGTAGTCAAGTTATTTGCAAACATTTTACGGCATTTTGTGTGCAAACGGTATAAATACATGTATGTAGCTACATGTATGATACACCAATGGCCTCTTAGTTCAGTTGCAGATCCATGATTTAAAATTATTTTTATTTAAAGTTTTAAACCACAAATTCCCACAATGTGTTGGAAGTTGGCCAAGGTAGAGAGGGTTCCAAGGATGTGCAAACTTAAACTACATACATGTACATGGAATCCCCCCCCCCCAATTTAAAAAAATGGATATTCATGAGTGTACTTTTTTCCCACCTTTATGGATCTGCTGTTGTAGTTTGAATTTGTTATTGTCTGTATTTCATACTCAAGGCCTTGTAGTTTTTATGATTGAAAATCACTATCCTTGAAACTAATTAAGAAAGAGGTACACTTAACAGGGTGACTCAGATTCATATCAAAAAATAAAATTTTCATCCTTGGTATGTCAATCTCAATTTGCAAAAGGAACGACAAAGGGTGTGCTATCCAATTATGGGAAGAAGATTTTTTTTAATAAAATAAAAAACTTTTTTTTAAACACTGTTACAGGAACGTATTGATTCAGTAACAGGCTACAACGATTTATGATTACCGGTAGTGTAGAGCGTGCTAGATAATTAAAAAATAAAAGTGATACAAAATTTATTGCAAGAAGATCTTTTCCAAATTGTGATTAATCATCAGCTAAATATTAGGCCATGTTTGCCATGCATTACCTTTTTACATGTATGTCACTGGAACCTTATTTAGGAGTGTTGATCAAACACTCCAGTCATATCCAAACACTTGACCAAAGTTGAAATTTAGATAACTTTCTGCTGCTGGAACCTTGGTCTGGCGTCTCCCATGTAGGCAGTTCATACAGGTGCAGCATCAGAAATGGCGGACTTATCATTTTCTTTTCAGCTCTCACCATGGTTGTTCTATTCCTTTCCTCCATATTAAAGAATTGCATGCACCTGCATTCAAACTTATGTCAACATCATGGCAGCACCTTAGCCAAAAGACAAGTAATAATTCAATGCCGCTTTTAAGACATCCATACATATGTCCGGTATTCCTTTTTGAGAATCGTGGCAATGTGTCCCAACTTTTGCAGAGATCGGAGTCCAGTCCTTGTCGAGAGACGGTGCAATTACCCTGGTCAGAACAGTGGGGTCCCATTTCTCATTGGGATATGGGAGAAGCATGAAGTTCCACATGTGAATAACGTACATGTAGTCCCCTTGTCCTATCATTGGAAGAGACACAGACAAAGGTAACATCTTAAAGAATGCTCTTTGGACCGTGCCGTTTAAACATGAACTGTGGTGATGTTCACTGGAGTTTGGAGTCCAAGTGACTTTGATTAATCAAAAGAGTTCAGTCAAAGTTAGAATCATGGCGAGCACAGTCGGCCTCCTCCGCGACGTTCATCCCAGGACGGAGGATCGCTGGAACCAGGCAACATTCATATTGAGAGAAGATGTCTTCACTGCAGTGAAGGACTTGAATAAAATAAATCTGCAAATGATAGAATATCTGGCATTTTATGATAAAACTTTTAATCCACTTTTTATAATCTGTTCACAAAATGTACCAAACTTTCATTTTATGGTAAAAACATTTGTTTTTGAACATGTAACTGATGTACACGTATGAATTCCAATTACAATGTGATTATGATATTAAAAGGCAAATTTCGATATATGTGTTTGTTCATGAAGTTTTGTGCTATGTGCTCTTCATACATGACTGCTCAGCCTATTACTGCACAGTCCTGTATGGAGTGCTGAAATTTCAAATGATTTGGTCTACTGCTTGGCAACATAACAGTAGTCGGTATTGCACTCAACGAGAGTACCGTACAGCTCACATATGATGAAACACCATACGTTGATATTGTGCATTATGAAAGGCCTATCTAAGCTGATTTTATCATGCTGTAAGGAATAAAAATGAATTACAGTAAGAACAAATATGTGTCCAAGTTCTTCAAACTAAATGTGAGCTGATATGCATGTCTCTTTCTTTTTTTTTCTTTTGTGAAATCAAACGTAATACCAGTGTGGAATGAATCCCATTTGAGTTGAACTACATTGTGGACATCGCATGTCATTGAAAGTTTTCAGTATAAATTTCCATTTGTAGCTGCTTGCTATTAGATGCAACCTTGTCTATTTGACAAGTGCATATCACTATTAAAAGAGCGCATCATGACAGACCCACATATTGAGAGTCCTTGGTTCACCTGCTGCACAGCCATGTTCCTATGTGAAACAAGTTTTACATCACGTTTTTATAGACAGAGATGCAATGTTTCATCCGGCCTGATTAATAAAGCGTGGATGAGATTCCGGTGTGAACTCATCCTTAGATTGCTACATCTGTGCGCTCTATCACAGCCAGGTCGGGGGTGACTGATCTCCCCTGGTCTCTGTCTGAACTCAGTGGTTGGTTGATGTCCTGAACCTTCCCTGCCAGCCACAGAGAGGCCTAACTGTGTGATTGATGATGGGCAGTTTAATTAAAATCATGGGAATGTTCAGACGAAGGTTTAGTTTGTTTAACCATATTATCTCACTCTGTGCACACCTGGAGGTATCAGTGGGTTTTCATGATAGGTTGTGATGAGTTTCATTGTTTTAATAATTGTGGTATAATTGACTGTCGTGGATACAGATGGACCTGTCTGTTACTGGAGGCCGGCCTGGAGCACGCGTCTTCCTTTCAACCATCCGTATTTCAAATATTTCCAGTATTGCCAATATTTTACACAGTGCATACTGTACCTCTGTTTGTCCCCTCCCTGTCCCCTCCCCTGTTGCCTTCTGCCCCCTCCCCTGCTGCCTCCCCTTGCCTCCTACCCTGCTGCCTCCCCTGCCCCTACCTCTTCTCTCCTCTTCCTTCATTCTTTTCTCCTCTTCCTTCATTCTTTTCTTGTTTTACATGTATCAGTGGGGGATGGGGTAATTACAACTGTGTCTTTCAATTGCCCCCTCCCCCAGCTATCCAAGTCGGCAGCTATTTTTCACCATAAGCTACACGTACATGTAGTTTTAATACTAAACCTTTGTTCAATACAGTTACCGGGTAATATAAATGTAACGTGCCTCAATTTCTAATTTGCTTGTAACACTATCGCAACCATTTTAGAAATATCAATGCAATATCCCAAAGAGCAATTTCAATAACCTATTGTATGACCCACTGAAAATTGTGTTAAGATTACATAATATGTCATTGTTACATGAACGTTCACACATCTCAATAGGTGACGAACAGGGCGATTGATATTGACTTGGGTTGATTTTTTTAATGTAGTTGCTATCGTATTTCATGAAAGTTGTACCCGAATTACATTGTAACTTTCAATGCAATTATTTGCTTGGTGAACTTTAGCCTACATAAAACAACATTTACATGTAGCTCCTCAGCAGAACAAATTCTTTCCTTCTCAATTTCCTTCTAGTAAAAAGTTGACAAACATTTTGGGGCTCTTCGTAAATTGACCCAAAATCAGTCTCTCACATTCCGGTGTTTCGCCGGTAGTTGTACTGGCAAACACTACCAAAATAAAATAATTTTTTAACGCCTGCCAAAGTTCCAAGTTTTTCTCAGTGTAAATGCAAACTTTGGTAAGATACCAATTATGGTACCGATTTCGGTACCAAAATCATAATGAGCAAACTATGATGGTTTTTTTATGGGTTTTTCCAGTATTGTAAATGGTACCGGTAGTAAAAAAAATCTAGATTTTTTTCAAAATGGTGTTTGGGATGTTGTAAATGGGCCTAGTGTTATACTGCAGCCTAAATTTATTAGCTGTATAGAATATAAATGCTATCCTGGATCACATTTGAATGAATGATTAAAAACCCTCAAGGGTCTACTATTGGCCTGTACTGTTTAAGCATGGTCTTAGTAGGTCCATGGTATTATAAGTTATTAACCATACATGCTTCACCTTCATCAAGCAGACTTGCTGGTTCTACATTCTTTTATGTACTCCCTGTTGTCAATAGAAATGTAAACATCGGCCCTTTTCACATATCCCTCTCACATAAACAGTTGTTGAGTTAAGAGATTTCCTTTATTTAAGCAGAACTTAATATGTTTGTTTGAGTGATTTTGTCTGCAGCGCTTAAAGTAGGCTGACATTTTACTCTGTTGGCAGAAACCAGGCCAGGAGGGTCAAATGATAGAGAATTATGCATTTTACCCTTTTGTTCACAACAGCTTTCTTAAAAATAAAAGATTTACAAAATGTGTAGAAAATAGAGCTCTTGTTGATGTTTGATAGGGCTACAAATAGTTTAGTGTTCGTTAGAGCTACAAAATAATGTTCAGTACTTTTGAAGAGCATAATTTAGACTTTTGGCATAATTTTGGAGGCTCTATTTTTTTTAATAGTTTCTGTAATGTTGATTTTTTTTCTTGAAAAGAGAAGGATAAGAGGAACAGAATGTCAAAAGTTTGAAATTAATCAGACCAATAATCTATATAAATGCTTGAAATATACAATCACTATATCTATGTGAATCTCAAATTGGCAATTTGTTCAGTGGACTGTGACATTGACATGGACAACTTCCCCCTTTTATCGTGTACAAAATATCATTAATTTCTATTTTTCTCTTAAGTGCTTCCTCCCTTTGGCCACTACTCAAAATATATTATGGATAATCTATCATTATAGAGAGAAAAGTCCCTCCTTAATCATACATTAAAAAAACAAAAGACATTTCAGTAATTTTGTATGTTAGATCGAATGGGAAAGTTGTCCGATATTATGTCACAGTGAATGATATTACCGATCCAGTCAATTTGAGAACATGTAAGTGATTCCAACTTTAAGAAATAAATAACTCTCTCGGTTTTTTGTCTGATTTTGTTCAAACTTTCACCAGTCTGCTTCTTTGATTAAGAGTGATTTGCTGATAAAGGTTTGGATTTTTTTTTAATAGTATGTCAAATTTTTAGTAAGGCGAGGTCAGTCTTTAAAAGTTAAAGTTGAGTACTATAGTTATATGCTATGACGTTGTCACGTGGCAAGTGAGAAAGGCTGATTATGTAATACATAGGAATTGATAGGACATAGGAATTATTGTAGCCTGTGTAGTGTCTTTTAATGATCACATGAAAAGAAATTAACTCAATCTTGCTAAAAAAATCATATGCTCTGCACTAAAAAATGATTATGTGACACTAGATTTGTAATTTCATAGAATGTTTGGTCCAAACTATTGCGAAAGTTCTCGTCATATTCCTAATATGACAGCATTTGAGATATTTCTACATTTATTTTTGATGCAGGTTTTTCTTTAAAACTGACATCAAAGGAGGGAGAAAGCTCACAAATCAATGTTCATCTTAACCAGAACTCAACCTGATCTATAAACAATAGTTAGATTGCCGATATATGTGCTAGGTTTAGTATAGAGTAGAGAGTCACGGGCATTGAGCCTATTGCTTATGTACATGAAAGCACACTGCTTTTTGTTCTACTTTTCTGTCTTGACAAAAGAAAACAAAGAATGGGAGAGCTCAATATTGGTGTGATTTGCCAAAAATCAATACATTATAAATTAGAAGGTTGTTTGCTTTAGAGGTATGTACACAAGTACATTCGATTGAAAATGTCACAGGTGTATGTAGAGGGATACAACTACAGTATGGAGGCTTAGGAAAAGAATAGAGAGAGAGAGAGAGAGAGAGAGAGAGAGAGGGAGAGAAAGAGAGAGAGAGAGAAAGAGAGGGGGTGAGGAAGAGGGGGGGGGGGGGGGGGCAGGAAGTGAGAAAGGGAACAAGCAAAGAAGGAGATAATGAAATCCCAACCATATTTCATTCACCTTGGATGGCTGGTAGGCTTTCTCCACCCCCCCCCCCCTCCCACCCCACCCCACCCCACCATGACCCCGCTGACTCTGTGGTTGGATCCATCCATGCTATCATTGCTACATTGTATACCACAATTATGTTGTGGAGAACAAGAATAAAATTACGCAGATTTTAAAATAGGGAGAATTATCCTGGACTGGCTGTACCTCATACAGCAGGAAAGGGGATTTTATGAACATTTGTTATAAATATTATAGGCTTAAACATGTAAACAAATATATAAAAGAGAGAAAATGATTGAAGTGAGTAGAATACTAATAAAAAGAAAACATTTCTTTTGTTGTTTTTGTTGTGAGAACTGTTCATATGAAGCATTCTCCAATTGCATACTGTTCAATGTTAAGTGATATTACTCTTTCTGCATGCTCCCTTTATCCCATACATAGGTCAATAATTTGCATATATGGCAACCAATATGAATTGTGTTACCAATTATTAAAGTCTCAGTTCACAGCACAGATGGCCCGATCTAGACTAGAGCTCACAGCCAGACGGCTGGCCACCACAGCTCCCAACCAATATCAGCAATTAATATTAATGTGGACCGCTACTCATTAGCATAATAGATGCCCAAGCTGCTGGTAATGCTGTGATAAATTATGCGGGCTGGCATGAATGAACGCACAAGGGTACACGCCCCCTCAGAGTCCGCTGTTTTCCCATTCACATGTCTGTGGTGAATATACGTAGTACTCGGCAGCTCACAAAGCAGCGTGGCGTTTTACAATAAGCTGTGTACTGTCCATGCTTTGGCCAAGCTGTTCCATGGTGTGTTGTGTAGAAAGCCTTCTTTCTCTTCATCTTCTCCTCTGAGCTGGTCTTTCTAGCGAAGAACCATGAATCATTCTTCTTTCCAGGAAAATGGAATGTTTGTGAAGGTCTACAGCTTGCTGTATAATTTGTCCATATTTGGTTCTTTGTTGTTTCTGATTATGATCTAGCTCCTCTATCACTCTCTCTCGCTCTCCCCTCTCTCTTTCTCTCTCTCTCTCTCTCTCTCTCTCTCTTCCCCAACCCTAAATTTTCACCTTTGACATGCTATCTTTAAAGCCATGATCACTCATGTGCAGATTGAGACTATACGTGTAGTCTGCTCAGTCATTTAGATGATGTAGTATAGTATAGTATAGTACTTGACATCATGATGCATTATATATTATTACTATTTTTTCCTGTTTGATATACATAGTATACTGAGGAATAGAATAACAAATGAGGATAACTTTCTCTTTATCAGTTCGACCAAGAAAAGATATCTCCTGCCAGTTAATATTTTCTTCAGTTTTTTTATTTCCAAAAACTTCCTACTTTGCCATTTTAGGAGATATTTGAGAGTAAACAAAGATATACTTATCGGTATGCATTGTAATTGAAGATTTCCATAATTTATATGAGTTTTAAAGTACATGTATAATTGAGTTTAAAAAGGGAAATTATCTTTTATTATTTCAAGAGGTATGGAACATGTAAGTTAAAACTTCAGGTCAAGTGTAAAGTATTGACATGTCTTATATTTATTATTTTGTTAGTTTATTTAATGCAGGACATAGAAATTGATATATGAACAAATAGATATATGTTTACCATGGCGTGGGTGTAAAATAGAGTCTTTTATCACTCTGAAAATGGGTTGATTGGTTGTTAAGTAGATCTATCTTATTACCATACCAAATGATTTCCTGAATATTGCAGTTATTAAACTTTAATACTTGAGAAGTCTGGAGGACTCTCGTTGACTAGTTTACAATCAGATTTTTAAAAAGGTGAAGGTAGGATTAGTCATAAGGATATTTCATATACAATTTTGATATTGTAATTATGTACACTGAAGTCAATAAGTAAAAATTTGGGACAACAGAATATTATCATTGTGACTAAAAAATAGAGATATAGAAGAAGAAGAAAAAAATGTGAATAAAAACTATTAAATTCTATGTATTTGGAAAGAGCATCTTTGTGCTACAATTGTAAATAGAACTTAATGAATGGCCTTTTCAAATTTCTTTTTAATTTTTTTTGTTCCCTTTGTTTTCATGTATACAGGGATCTATTATTATAATGTTAACTTGAGTATTGATATATTCCTGCATAGACAATATTGATTTTGTACAGTTTTACTTATTTGTTGACACCCTTGATTCTAATGTGATGGTGCTCGTTACAGTTGCATAGAAAATGTGTTCTATTTTTAGATTTCATTGAGCGGTTCTTGCCACTCTCTCTTTCTCCCCGAGATGGGTCGGTTCCTTATAATACATGCGCACACATCCATGTTCAATACACGCTCGGCCACTAGTAATACACTTAGCGTCCCTCAAACCAGTAAACAAATAGGTGATGGGGCTTTTTTAGTTACTGCTCCCAAAACCTGGAGTTTTACCCCCTGTACTTAAAGGTATTACAAAGTTTTGGGAAATTTTGAAAAATGGGTGGATAGCGATTCTTTACAATTTTGATATATTTGGATGCCCCTGTGGATGTATTGAAAACACCAGAATTTTAGCCCCTAAAACACTTCTGTTTTCGAGAAAAATTGAATATAAAGATTTACCGGTGCTCCCGGTGAATTTTGATAAATTTTAAATAGCTCCTACGGCCGTACAATGGTAGCTGCGACAATGAACATTTCAGAGTATGTAGTTGTGGTATATAATTTCCGAACGAGAATAGCTAATTGGTTGATTTTAGTCAATAAACATTGTTTTATAGCTTAATTAATATCTTGACCTTGAGAGGGAGCTATTCAACATAAAGTGTTTATTATTTACAACTTCATAGTTTTAGAGTCAATTTCGACCGCGACAACGATCACTGAATATTGTAGGATCGTATATGCTTCCAATATGTTCATTTGAATCAAATTCATGCCCCCTACCAAAACTTTGTATTTCCTTTAAGAATTGTCATACTCTCACAGCTTTCAAGTCGTGTCTGAAAACACATCTTTTCTAATTTCTTTTATTCCTCTTTGTCCAAATAGGACTTTGTAATCAATGTAAGCTTTGTATAATAGTTTTATTTTGCTTTGTTTGTAACAATTTTCTTTTTAATGCGCGTTGTATCTTATGAAAAGGCGTTTTATTCATTGTAAATGAAA
This sequence comes from Strongylocentrotus droebachiensis, assembly GCA_035222895.1. Taxonomy (NCBI): domain Eukaryota; kingdom Metazoa; phylum Echinodermata; class Echinoidea; order Camarodonta; family Strongylocentrotidae; genus Strongylocentrotus; species Strongylocentrotus droebachiensis. The sequence continues at coordinate 19,835 of JAVYIG010008685.1, read as the reverse complement.
TGTTATTATGATTATATTATTATATATGTATGTACTGTACATGTAAGGAGCATTCAAATTTATCCTTGTGGGTTGTGTGTGGATGGGATGGAATGGGTTAATGGTACTTTTACACAATTTTAAGAAAAGGTTATCCATGTAGTGAATATAATGGATTGTGAGGGGTGCAAAATCAGAGGAATTACCAGTGATCTTTTCTAAAGAAAATTGAATTAAAAAGAAAAAGTTTTTCCCCACATTTTCTTGTACAGTACTTTGGATTTTGGAACATGTGGATCCATGATTTTTATTTTTTAAAGAGGGGGTGCAATATTCTTAGGAAAAGAAAGTAAAGAAGTAAACAGAAAAGGGGAGGGTGTATTATTGTGTACTGAGGGTATACCACTTGGGGGAGGGGTGGTGGCAATAACTAGTTGAACCCATCCACCAGTGTCAATAATACAGTCTACAAGAGTACCATTGTTTATGCAACATCTAACATAAATAAGTGATGATAACAATGATAAACTTCAATTTCCATAGCTGTTATTGAAGTTGTAGAGGAACGCCCGTACCGGTATAGCGTTGCAACTGTTGCCCACCCATTGAACGTGTGTGTAGAAGAAGGAGATGCACAAAATGGAATTCACATCTCGCTTCGTTCGTGTAAAACGTAAATACCAAGGGTCAAGCCCTGGGAATCCGGCAATCTGCAGCGTCCCTCGTTAGGTCCCTCGTTAGGTTAGGGATCATTAAAGATCTCACCATGAAGGACCCTGGGAGGAAGAAAATAATGAGAGAAGAAAACAAAAAATGGTGCTATTTTTGGTTCTGTTCCATGGGTTATGTCCTGTGTAGATGTTCTACAGTGCAAACATTGATATTTTCTTCATTTTCTTCAGCCTGTGTGTAATAAGACCTCTTATAACCCTTTTGCACTAAATGTAAGCATACTAGTTGATCGATCCATACATGTTCATGTAGATGTGTGATATACATTACAACTCAAAGAGCTTGCGAAGGGGTCCATTTCCGAGACCAACTACATGTAGTTGCCTGCATGCAGGTAGTACATTACTCTACATAGTATATATCTCAGTGCTCCTGTAGCAAACGTCTCTGGACAAAGTTTGTCACAGAAATCTGAGAGATCCATCTGTAATCAAAATATAAACACAAAAATGAGAAGAAAAAAACAGTGACATTTGTATTGTGATATTTCTCTTAGTGTGTGATTGTTTACAATCAAGCTTAATGTATCACAAGCACATGACTTTGAGGATAGTGGCGAAAATAAATAAATAATAGGAACCACGCCCATGGTGCTGAACACAGGTACGCTTGTATCCTACGTTTAATTTCTCTCTGAACATAGAGACATCAATATGCCTCTACCTATTTAAAACCAGTGACCCTAGACATTTGTGCTACTCCACCTATAAATCACCCAATTTGTGAATTTAGCAAATGATGCAAAACTATCTGTCTCTACAAATGTATTAATGCAACTGCAAACAGGCTGTGGTTTCTCCGGGCTCCATCATTTCCCACTTCAATACTCCAGAGCCGTCTCATTGATTTGGGATTCATTACTTTTGCGGTTTCATGCAGCATGGAATGATGGAAGTACATATGTAATGGCCATACCACCAGGCATACTAGCCAATTTGAAATGATTTGAGGTCATTACCTTGGCTTAATGTTATCATCATCATCAACTTCAGGTGGCGCTGTAAAGCGCTGCTGTGGCCTTCACGAGAGCACGTTATAAGGGACTTTAATACATGTATGTGGGAAATCGGGTTCTAAATTGTTTGTTTGATTTGTTTTTAAGTATTGGGCATCCCTTTTTTTCCCATAAGATTCACCTTATGTATACCAGTATTTTGTTATCTTCCTGTTTTGTCTTTACAGTACTTTTTTAGGTTTAGGTACAATCATTAATGTCTTTGGCCCGAATTCACAAAGGAGGTTTAGATGCTTTTAACCGTCATTTACATAACCCATGGTTTAAAAAGTAGCACAAAATAAGCGTACCTTGCCTTGCACGCGTCTAATATTGTTCCTCTGACTTGTGTCGTGCTTATTTTGCGCTAATTTCAAACCATGTAAATGAGGGTTTAAACCATAGGCTAAATCTAAACCTCCTTTGTGAATTCGGGCCAATGAGACTGAAATTTATTGTCATATACCAGTAATGAGTTTTCTCTTTCTCTTTTTCTTATTTCATTTTTACAGGATGGATCATATCTAGCTGAATTCCTGATTGATAAGGGCTATACAGTGAGTAAAGGTTTCTTTGATCTACTTCTTGGAGTCTATTTTGTTTTAACCCATTGACTACCGAATTCATTCATTTCCATAGGCTTAATACACGGGCCACCCGGTTCCAGTAGGCAAAAGGTTAAACTGCACAAATGGATCAGGGGAGTGATTCACAAAGACCAAGATCGACTCTAAGTTGGACTTAACTATGGCAGGCCGTTCATGCCGCTGTTTGCTCTCGCCCTTTACTGGCATTGGCCTCTCAAGGGAGGTACAAATCATAGTCTCAAATCTACAGAATTTACATTTTTTAATAATTCATTATAAAAGGAAAAACAATATTAAGATCATAATGGTGAGAGCTACCAGTGGCACTAATGGCCTGTCATAGTTAAGTCCAACTCAAAGTTGATCTTAGTCTTTGTGAAACATCCCCCAGATCTCTTCCACAATTTTATAGTGTTAAATGTTTTCAACGGTTTTAAAAAGAAAATAAATGCATAACTAATTCCACTTTGCAATCTACAATGTACATTGTACATCCTAAATGTAAAGGGAAGCATGTGCTAATTCTTGCCAAGTTGGGAATGGATATCTCTGGAATTGTTATCATTTACTTGTATTACTGTTTTAAACAATATCATGAACAATGCTTGTTTCATTGTTGTTAGAATTCAGCTTTTGACCTTCATTGCTGCTCATCATTTAGTCATCCCTGTCACTTTTTAGAATGATCATATGCTAGCATCTCTCGAGAGCCAGATAGATACTAACTCCTATCATTTTGCATAGAGTTTAAGCTCTTCATGCTCTCATCAGATGTTGTTACCATTGAACAAATACCTTTCTGTTCATGAGAGCTCTTTTTGAGCTTGGGGTGACCATAAATATAAAAATTATACATGCAAAGTAATGGATAATAAATACGGAGTAGGCCTAACATAAAGAATGGCTTGTGGAATGTACAGTGTACATGCCAATGTTTCTTACCGGGGACCCGTTTCACAAAGCTTTTTTTCAATGACAAATTACACAAATCAGTGACAAATCTGCTGATAACCAATCAGAAGCAAGGATTTCACTAGCTTATAAACAAAAACTGTCATTCGTCACTGATGATAAGTTTTGTAAAATGGCGCCCAGAGCTCTTTTTCAGTTTATTTTTTGGAAATTTCCAAAGCTAAATCACTCGCCTCTCTCATTTATTTATTTATTTATTAATTTTGCTGGTTGTTGCCCATGTTTTAGAAGTTATAATGACCTTTTGCCACTCTTTATATTTGTCTGTGCATGATAACAGGTCCATGGAATCATGAGGAGAGCAAGTACTTTCAACACAGGGCGTATCGCACATCTCTACAAGGATCCCAAGACACATCAAAGTGGATGTTAGTATCAATAAAGAGGTGTTAGGTGTTAGCTTCTTGAACACATGGGTTGGAGTGGAGGAAAGTAAACATGTGTTAAGAGAGGGTGTTAGATTCCAGCACCTTTTTTTTGGGGGGGGGAGGAGAAGGGTGTTAGATTCCAGCACCTTTTGGGGGAAAGGGTGTTAGATTCCAGCACCTTTGAGGGGAAAGGATGTTATAATACTAGGGTGTTCCTTCACTTGATTAAGGATGAGTATAAGAAAGTGACACTTTAAGAGAAAAGTATGTAAGATTCTTGCACCTTCAGAAGAAAGGTTGTTATATACAAGGATGTTACTTCACCTTTACAAACTAAGGATGTTATAATACAAGGGTGTTCCTTCACTTGAGTAAGGATGAGTATAAGAAAGTGACACTTTAAGAGAAAAGTATGTAAGATTCTTGCACCTTCAGAAGAAAGGTTGTTATATACAAGGATGTTACTTCACCTTTACAAACTAAGGATGTTATAATACAAGGGTGTTCCTTCACTTGAGTAAGGATGAGTATAAGAAAGTGACACTTTAAGAGAAAAGTATGTAAGATTCTTGCACCTTCAGAAGAAAGGTTGTTATATACAAGGATGTTACTTCACCTTTACAAACTAAGGATGTTATAATACAAGGATGTTCTTTCACTTGAGTAAGGAGAAAGTATTGAGTAAGAGGAGCAGGAGGCTTATCATCCCATCATACATCCATAACTCATTGCCTCCTTACTGTGAAAAGAGTTAAATGCTTTCCAGTGTATATTATTCCAGCAGTAAATCTCTGTTGCTGTTCTAAAAATGCCCCCACTAGGCTTGAGCCAGATTTCATTAAATGGCACTAGGAGGAAGTATATACATGTAACTCAATATAGCTTTAACCGATGACAGCTACTTAAAGAATAGTCTTTGTTTAGAAATGGCCCCCATCCCCCTGATCCTCTACACAAGGTTGGTCTTGGGCAAAGGAATAAGTAGCAGTTGCCAACTAAAGGATTAATATCATGGGCCATATGGGGAAAAACAATAAGGAGAGGGGGTTTAGGAAGGTTTTTCTTATTGTAAAGGGGGTAGTCAGAGGTCTTGGTTGAACTGCTTGGGTCACTGCCAGGTATCGCAGCCCTATGATTAAAGTCAACTGTCGGAATAGATTGGCAGGACAAGGCTAGCTGGGAGAGGCCTTCAAAATTATATAGCAACTGTAAATACTTCTCATCTATCTTCTACAGTATTTGCAGATGTGATGGTTTGAAATGAAACTATAACAAAAATAAAACTAGGGGCCCTGCTATATATCTTTTACAGTTAACATTCTGAGGTCATTATGAATTTTTGAGGTCCATTCAACACTGGACCCTGTACACCCCCCCCCCCCCTCCCTCCCCCTTCGGATTCAGGCCCAGAGACATTGTCTTTGACTGTATATTGGTTGTGACTGTCTATTACCCCCCCCCCCCCCACTTTTTTTTAAAATAACAAAATGTAAAAAAGACTATTAGTCCTGGTATATATCTCAATGTCATATTTGAGGTCATTATTAATTCAAGAGGGTCAATTACCCCTGGAAAGCCCACCGTTTAAATAGTATTGAGGTCTAGAAATATCATCTTTTGTATGGTCAATGAACATGTACATTGTACGACTCAATCCACATGGTTATAATTAAAATTTCAAAAGACAAGGAGTCATGCTATATATATACCTTGATCTCTGAGTTCACTAAGACTTTCTATAAGGTCACCTGCCCTTGGACCCCCCCCCCCTCCCCCGACCCCTTTTATAGACATGTTTTTTGTGAAGCCAATGACCAAGTATGACTGTCTCCCCACATTTTATATTGAGAACTAAGTGATAGTCATTGTATGGTCATGCATTTCATTGAAGATTAACCTTGCCAATCCAGGATTATGGAAGATTATCCGTTCTTAATTGAGAAGAAAACACAAAGACAATGGGCAGTGATTTTACCTGGCATGCTTTGTAAGGAAATGATTTCTAATACATGCACCTCAGTCATACCCTAAAACCATCTCCAAACCGACTACAAACCTACTCTGAAATTATTCAAAATAAACTGCAAACTTTTGTTGAGGAGCTCAAGTCATTCTGGCTAAGGAGAGTCATTTTGAATTGTTTATTATGCAGTACAGTGGTTTGATCATCAAAATACAAACAAACTAATGAATACCGTAATTAACGTTGTATAAACCGCCCTCGTGTATTAACCGCACCCCTCTTTTTCGGCCTTAAAAAAAATAAAATTGAGGAATTATTATTATAAACTACATATTGAGATCTATCAAAAAAATTACTTTCAAACCAAGATGACAGACAAATTTGAGTGTTTTTCTAGTTTCCGAATGGTGAGTCAACACACCGATTACCGAACTGGGAGACATTGCCAGGCATAGCGCCAGGTGGAGGGGCAAAAATCGAAACTTTGGTGTACCGTGTATAAGCCGCACCCCGACTTTGAATTTTTTCGGCGGCAAAAAGGTGCGGTTAATACACCGTTAATTACGGTACTTGTTTGAAATCACATTCAATGAAAGCACTTGTTTTGTTTTTACTTTTGTGATATTGATTTGCTGATGATTATGTTATCTGTCTTTGCTCATTGCTCAGCTATTATACAATCCAAACTAAATTTGTTGTTTGTGATTAGAAAACTAGACAGTGTAAGTTTCATCTGAATCTACACTATGAACATGACTGACAATGAAAGCGGACAAAATATACAGTTCCTCAGGTAGACAAAGGAACATCCCTTCACTGCTATTATGTAAACATGTGTAGAACAGGTGTCACATGCATATTCACCTTTTTACATAATAGCAGTGAAGGGATGTTCTTTTGTCTACCTGAGGAACTGTATATTTTGTCCGCTTTCTTTGTCAGTGATGTTCATAGTGCTATGAACTATCTTTTTCTGTCATATCAGAATACAAGATTCTTTCTGTCTTTCTCTCTCTTTCTCTGTCTCTCTCCGTCTCTCTCTCTTCCTCTCTTATCTCTTCTTCTTCTCTCTCTCTCTCCATCTCTCTCTCTTTCTCTCTCTTTCTCTCTCTCTCTCAATCTCTTCCTCTCTCTCTCTTCCCATCTATTCTATCTCTATTATCTTACCATCTCTCTCTCTCTCTCTTTCTCTCTCTCTCTCTTCCTCTCTCTCTCTCCCTCCCTCTCTTTCTCTCTTTCTCTCTCCCTCTCTCTGTCTTTCTCTGCATTTTTATAGACTTTGGTGATATGCTTTCTTTCTCCTTCAGTTCTACTCTACCTCCTTGGAATTTTGCCGGGGGTGAAATGGTTCAAGACTAAATGATATTTATTCAACTGGATCATGGCCCTTTTGGATTTTTGCAGTTTACCCTTGTACCATTAAAATATCATGAAGGCTTCTCAGCTAATATTTATTAGCAGGTCATGAGGAGTTTTCATGCCTAAGATATCCCTAATTCACCCCATTACTCTACGTGCCATATCCATAGAATGGTGGTCACGCTGTTCCGCAACTCTCCATCTCTAGCCTTCTCTGTCAGTTGCACCCATTCACAATTCACCCCTCTCTCTCTCTCTTCCAGCCATTTCTTATTCCTGTCATTTTCTTTCGCAACTCCTGGGCCCCGTTTCACGAAACTTGTCATCAGTAACAAATGACAGTTTTGTAATAAGCTACTGAAATCTTTGCTTCTGATTGGTTATCACCAGATTTGTCACCGATATTTGTCATTTGTCATTGAAAAAAGGCTTTGTGAAATGGGGCCCTGATCGATCTTTCCCTGTAAGTGAAAAATGACCACTAACCTTTGTATCTACTTTTTGTTCTTCTCCCCATCAGCCATGGTACTACATTATGGTGACCTGACGGACAGTACGTGCCTGGTCAAGATTGTGAGCAAGGTCAGACCCTCGGAGATCTACAACCTTGGTGCGCAGAGTCACGTTAAGGTAAACACCCCTACACGGTTCTACGATCCCACGTCGGCTTCCTGCAAAAAGGCTGTTACTGCCATTAGCAATACACCTGGGCCCCCATTTCACAAAACTTGTCATCAGTGATAAATGACAGGTTTTGTTATAAGCTAGTGAAATCCTTGCTTCTGATTGGTTATACGCAGATTTGTCACTGATTTTTGTCACTTGTCATTGAAAAAAGGCTTTGTGAAACGGGTTCCTGGTAGCTTTTACAGCCTTCTTGCAGGCAGCATTTGACATGCTGGTAATTGCTCCATGGTCCGTCTCCTACGTCAGTCCAATGCAGACGGGCACCAGGCGGATCCTGCATAAGGTCTAAAGGACTGAGAGCATTCAGTAATCAATGGGTTAACGGACTACCTACAACCCTGGACTCAACACCATACCTTACCATAACCCTAACCTTTAAGCTAGCCTGAAATTCATTGGCAACTCTAGCCCTAACCCTCTCTTTTAATGAAAACAAATCTTGGAATAATGGTACCTAGGGCAGTTGTCGGAACACCCAGGGACCCACCTCTCATGCATGCAATATGAATTGCAAGAGCACGCCTCATTTTTAGAACTTGGTCTGAATCTCTGTACCAGCCACTTTAGAGAAACGCTTCATACTACACGGTAGCAGGTACTTGATGTATATCAAAGTCCATAGATTTTGTAGTCTTAGTCTTAAATTTCTGCCAGCCATTTTCAGAAAACTCCTAATTAGAGACTGTAGCGGCGGGTATTAGATGTATCAGATACCTTGAAAGAATGATATAGTTATGTTCCCTGCAAAATAGTTTATTTGACCTTTTTTCCTTGGAGGGGGTGGGGGCAGGGGGGTTGGTAGAGGGGGGTTTCCTTCAGAACATTTTCTATGATTTTCCTATTCCTTTTTCAGCGCTTGCTTCATGCTTTTAAGAGCTCAAGATCCTTCTACTTCTGAGTTTTTATCGAGGCAAGGGTCGTTTTACCTTTTGACTTAACTTTGCTTCTCACAAACCTGCCTCTAGAGGGCAGTATGGCACTTTCAGCGCCTAGCATGTTGCTGCCTGGCGATGACTTCATTCATGGTTCTCGGGCTTTGCAGCCAGAACAAATGCTATTTCTAAAATTCCAGTTCTATATGCAAATGCCCCCACTTATGAAAACGTTATTGCAGTAGTAAGTACATTGTCACTTGCTGGATGTTCAAAGTAAGGCCAAAGTTACATTTATTTCAGGTCAGTTAGTGTGATGTGACTTAGCTATGTGTGAGCTGCAATTCTCCCATCACAGATCCGCACTGTCAATCTTTCTTTTTTTTAATTCAAAGCAAAGCTTTATAAGGTCTGATTAAAGAAAAAAGGAGATTTAAAAAAAAACTTTCTTCAGGTTTTGGTATGTACACTTTTTTTTTTTATACTGTCAATCCATATGGGAAAATGGATTCCTATATATGAGCTTTTGAGCTTGGCAATGAAGTGTACAAACCACCAAAAGATATTATTACTCTGTATGTTAGGGGTCCCTTGCTGGTATACTATATCAAAAATATGAGCTTCAAGTATTGCTTCTACAAAGAAATATTGCAAGTTAATACTCTCTTAATAATTCACATAAAAGTGACTGGTGAGTAGACTCCTTAATGCACCCGTACACGTTCGCTATATATTAAATATAATATTGCAACATGAAACCCAGGTCCGACTGGGGTTCCGTGCACTGGGTTTTATGTTATTCTGTATTTTCTTCTTACTTCTTAACCACTAACCTATGGATTATAGAATGCCTGATATAGTTTTTTGTTTAAGTTTATTTGATATATTCTTGCTATACACAAATTATTTTATTAGGTGATTGGTACACTTTAATGGAGAAATGCATTGAAAATTGTTGCTTTAGGTCAGACCTCAACAATTTATGCCAATTAGCAGCCCTCAACAATTTAATTGTCTCATTGGAGTTGCTTAGCCTCCAATTTTATTGAGATAGACCTCAATGATACCATGTAATAGCCAATAATTTTATTTGTTGAATGTGACATGAATTAGAAATGATGTGGGCAGTGTTCAATGCCTTTGTAAACTTGATCGTTATCCTTGATGGTTCCTCATAACCTCAGGTATCCTTTGAGATGGGCGAGTACTCAGCTGACGTGGATGGACTCGGAACCTTGAGACTCCTGGATGCCATCAGGACCTGTGGTCTGGACGACTCGGTCAGGTTCTACCAGGCCTCTACCAGTGAGATGTTCGGCAAGGTTCAAGAGATACCACAGACGGAGACCACGCCCTTCTATCCTCGCTCCCCCTATGGTGAATAATGATGATGATAATGATGATGATGATATGATATTGATGATAATGGTGATGGTGATGATGATTATGGTGGTGGTCGTGATGATGATGGTGGTAATGGTGATGATGATGATGATGATGGTGATGATGATGATGATGGTGATGATGATGATGAGGATTATGATATTGATGATAATGGTGAAGATGATGATTATGGTGGTGGTCGTGATGATGTTGGTGGTAGTGGTTGTGATGGTGATGATGATGATGATGATGATGATGATGATGACGAAGATGACGATGACGATGATGATGATGAGGAGGAAGATGATAGTAATAATGATAATGGTGGCTTCATGTGTCCTTGGCTTCATGTTTCATGTTGTGATGCTTCGGCATTCCAATATTACTATACCTTTTTAATAGCTGTTCAGCCAAATACATGACTTATGTGGCGTTCTTGCAAATTGGGTATCCTTTAACACTCAGGTATAGAGAAGCAAACATTAATGTCTTGCCAAAAGAAGTTAGTGCTGGGTTAAGATAAAAACCCTGGACCTTTTGATTGAAAATCAGTTGAATGGACAACTATACTATGATTCCTTCATTACAGTGAAACCTGCTTTAGCAAACCATCAGTACAGAAGGAAAAAATTGTCTACAAAGACCACATCTTTAAAAAAAAAAATTGTATTTCTCATCAGAGCTTGGACTAAGGAACCTATGAATCTTATCTTGTTTCCAATGAGCGGTTTTTATATAGAGGTTTGAATGTATAGAAATGTATCGTTCATCATTGTAAATTTAGTATTAAACACAGACTGTAGAGGAACTGTGAGCTAAAAAAAATAACGATATGAAAATTTAGCAACTTTTACTTGCCATTTTCACAACCTCAAGAAGTTGCAGAAATTCATTACGGCAATTGAATCATTTTGCAGCATGTGCAAGTTTTTGCAAATTTTGACCTTTTGTGATCTGTATGTTGTGCCATCCATTTTCAAGTTTTTTTTAGGGGACTTTGAGGCTTCCTGTATTTTTTTATTTTTATAGAATACTCCTAAATGTCTCCTAATTTACCACACATGCATTGTACAGTGCGTCCCAGAAAAAACGAAACCGAGAAGTATCGATGTTTTATCATAACTTAATCACAACCATAATTAATGAATGATACATATTTGGAAAGCTTAGAGTCTCCTCTTTCAGTTGATGCTACTCACGTGATGCATATTTCACGCATGAGTGATTAAAAGCAATTTGAAGGAAGGAAACCAAAAAGTAATTTGGCGGGCGGTATCTGAATTTCAAAGAAAAATTCATATTTCTAGAAAGTTCATTTTCTGCTCTTTCATATGATACCTCAATCAAGAAAAATGAGCCAGGAATAACAAAGTTCTGTTTGTTTAAAATAGCCCTTACATTTTCATAATTTTAATAAACGAATTCGTTTTCACTTGGTGCCTGCCGTAGCAAAAAGCAGATTTGACAAAAGACTTAACTCCGTTTCGTTGACAATCAGCCATGCATGAAGACTCTCGTCTACGGCTGATTGTCAACGAAACGGAGTTAAGTCTTTTGTTAATTTCGTGAAATTGAAGTGAAACTGAATTCGTTTAATAAAATTATGGAAATGCAAGCACTACTTTAAACTAACAGAACTTTGTCATTCCTCGCTCATTTTTCTTGATTGAGGTATCATATGAAAGAGCAGAAAATGAACTTTCTAGAAATGTGAATTTTTCTTCAAAATTCAGATACCGCCCGCCAAATGTCTTTTTGGTTTCCTTCCTTCAAATTGCTTTTAATCACCCATGCGTGAAATATGCATTATCTGAGTAGCATCACATGAAAGAGGAGACTCTAAGCTTTCCAAATATGTATCATTCATTAATTATGGTTGTGATTAAGTTATGATAAAACATTGATACTTCTCGGTTTCGTTTTTTCTGGGACGCACTGTATAGCAATTGAGAGTAAAGTTTCTTGAGATGTCCAAACATTGATTCAAATCTGGCTGGTAGTAGGTACACTGTAAATGAACAAACAATCTTGGTGGTTTGAGACCATTTCACCAAATTATTCATCTTACTTGAAGCCATACTTTAATTATAAGGAAATAACTTCAGAATAATCAGTTTCAGTCAAGGAAAGATTGTTATTTGACCCTCATATTTCTGAAAATTCCCCATTCTTTTATCTTTTCTTCAAACATAATAGTTAATGTGGCAAAAATAGCAATACAGCCCTAATTTGCGGTTTAGTGAAGTGCATTCAGCTTTGATTGAAAACACTAACCACCAATTTCAGGGAAATAGAGTGTACTCAATGTATGTTGAGATATTAAAAACAATTAATAACTATAACCGCATATCCCTTGTCTTCTTATAGCTTTAAATTGATGGTTTACCACATAAACCTCTGAAATTCCTCGTTTTGGTTTCTTCTGTCTTTCCTTATTTGCTCACACGATATTGATTAAAAGTATTTAAAAAAATGAAACTGTAAGTAACCCAAGACATGCATGTATTTGCAACTCACTTATCACTTATATTTGCTCTCCATGCATAGATTCCTATGCTGAAATGATAAATATTTGTTAACTCTTAAGTCACTTTCGATCATATCCCTGGAATGACACATTCTTTGGCTAGTACACTCAGCAAAAGAAGAAAGTGGACACTCTTTATAGTTGAGATATTCAAATCGATATTTAATTTAGAAATTCTCTTCCACATACCAAAGTTGTATAAATTAATCCATTTTAAGATGATATGCAAGTGAAATCATGCAACTCATGCATAGGTGAGATCATACTAATAAATGAGTTTCTAAAAGGAAATTACAAAATGGCCCATCTGGCCATTCAAATGCTGCAGAGCAAGGAGGTATCCTATGGCTTGTCCTCAATCTTGGGTAAAAAGGAGAGGCATCTTGACCATGCTTGTCAAAACCATGTACTTCTTGAGACTATAGTTTACATCCAGAGCTCAATCCTCTTTGTTCCACATTCTTTGCTTTCATTGCTGAACAAGATTGTCTTACAGATGCACAAGTTCATTAGCATCTGAATGGATACTTACTCTAGATAGTTTTGTACTTTTCTTACTCGGACCTTTTCACGGATAAATGAATGTGTCCATCCAAGTGTTAAAGCTCAAAACTTGATCTTAATTAATGTTGGTAGAGTATTATTAAATTAATTTGGTATGTATTTCATTGATATTCTATTAACAATTCATATATGAACAATTTGAACAATATAGGTTTTCCACTTCTTTTTAAGTACCGGTACTGCATGTGTGATAAAAGTAGCCTGTGGCTGTCCAAGGTTTGTTTCATGAGTTGACTGAAGCTGATAAAGAGTTAATATTGCTGTCTTTTCTGAAAGAAATATTCATCTCTTGGTCCATGTTCACATCTTTTTCTTTTTTTTCCTCGAAATAAAAGGATCATATCAATAACATTTTTATCACTAATAATGATTATAATAATAACAATTTGTCTTGTTTACCCATAGTCTTACTCCGAGGGCCCTTCAAAGCGTATTATTACTCCAGCTTTTTGTTTATTTTGATATTCTCTTGTTTCCTATGCAGGTGCGGCGAAGCTGTATGCCTACTGGATCACAATCAACTTCCGAGAAGCATACAATATGTTTGCTTGCAACGGCATCCTCTTCAACCATGAGAGCCCTAGGAGAGGTATGGAAGATCTGCAGGGCAGGGGAGTGTTTCACAAAGAAACTAAGTCAAACTTAACTCTAAGTCGGACTTAAATATTACGGAGAGCCATTTGTAGCCTTAAAACAAAATATTTTCAAAAGCAAAAATTCAAGTAATTTAGACTTTTCATTAATTTCATATCAAGAATATGAAATCTCCTTGATAATAGAGAATATGAATGACTTGAATCAACATTTCATGCCTTTTATAATAACTTTTACAAAATAATTTTAAAGATGCTAACGGCTTTCCATAATTGTTAAGTCTAACTAAGAGATAAGTTCAACTTACGATCTTTGTGAAACTCCCCCCAGGACCATTCCGTGAAAACATCATCGGTACAAGTTTGCCGACATCCCACGGAAGTACTTTTTAATACACACGTTTCAATGGGATGTTGACGAACTTGTACTTACGATGGTTTCATGAAACGCTGCTCCGGTCAAAGGTCATGTACAGTAATGGAGAAGTAACATGAAAGAGACTGCTCTGACTTGGGATGTTAAGAATTTAAGTAAATGGCTAAATTCTGTCTTTAATCTTTTTTTTCCTATCGGTGGCATCGCAACATTGACATCCAATGCCAATTCCACATATACATACTTCAGGGCCCTGTCTGATAAAGAGTTGATATCAATCGCAAATTATTTACGATTGATATCAATCACAACTATGTACATAAGAGATTAGAGATGGTAAACTTGCGATTGATTGGAGGACTTGTGATTGATTCCGATCAATCGCAACTCTTTATAAGACAGGGCCAAGTAGACAGGGAGATGTGAGTTGCTCTAGCGCCACGTTCACTTGGTCAGCTCTCTGTCTATGCCTACAAACTGGCTCAGGCAACCCTGGTTTCGAAAACTGAATTGCGTCTTTCGGATGGTGAGGTTAAAGGTCGGTTCCCAGTCGTAAATAATCATATCTGATCGATACACGTCTGTAAAACAGACACACACACAGAACAATTTATTGTGTAAGTGTTCCGGTAGTCTAGCAATCATTTGTGGCTCCAAAGCATCTTTCATGCTATGCCATTACATTTTTAGGTACAGTAAAAACTCATTCAACCTATAGACCAGAGATCCACTGGAGAGTGAAAGGTAGACATTGGTCTGTATTCTACTGATTCAGTTAGGCAGTTAGGCATGACCCATGGTCTAAGACTTCCATTCACAAATGAAAAGTTAAGACCTATGACCAACTTCCTATGTCAATCCTGATTTAGAACTAAAGCTTAAGCCCAGCTTTGGTTTAAAGTTTAGTAGAATAAAGACCATTGTGTCCTCTAAAGAGGGCAACAAAAGAGGAACCAGGAATGAATAGAGATAAAAGTGGGTTTGGAATGATCACCTGAGCACCTCTGTAACTTTTTAAGCTACTTGAAAGAATGGGATTTGATCGCCGTTATTCTTCAAGTACACTGCCCTCACAGCTTGTCTGGTGCTGATTTTTGAAAGTCATGGAAAAACCAAACTTGACATTAACTCAGCATGTGTGGGTTTAGAGATGGTGAAATGTTAAAGTAATGAATAAGAATTTTTGTTTGTTTAAAGATGCTTTGGACTCATTAAAAGGATAACAAATTACAAAATCTTGTTGGAAATGATAAACAATGAAAAAAAAAATAGTACCCCCGGTAGTAGACACTACAAATAATGGACTTATACATGGGAATACATACAATTGTGGCATTGGAATTTGGTCAAAAGTTGTTGACTATTTCTTGTCATATTTGAAGTTTGGGAGCACTTTGAAGAATAATTATTTCCACTAGACATTGCTGATATTCTACCACATACCAATGAAAGGAATGAAAAATTGTTTTTCAAATTTAGATCTGGATGATCCCCTTAAAGCTAAGAGTGTATTTTTCCCCTCTTTTGTATTTAGGTGAGACATTTGTGACAAGGAAAATCACCAGAGCTGTTGCCAAGATCCATCTGGGGCAGCAGGATTTCGTGAGCCTAGGAAACATTGATTCTCAGCGTGATTGGGGACACGCTAAAGACTACATCGAGGTGAGTCTCAACCAGGGTGGTGTTTCACAAAGATCCTATGTTGAACTTATCTCTTAAGTTTGACTTAACAATTATGGAAAGCAGTTAGTATCTTCAAAAATTATTTGTAAAAGTTATATTAAAAGGCATAAAATTTTGATTCAAATCATTCATATTTTGTATTATCACAGAGATTTCATGTTCTTGATGTGGAATTTATGAAAAGTCTAAATTACTTGAATTTTTGCTTTTTAATATATTTTAATTTAAGGCTACAAATGGCCCTCCATAATGTTTAAGTCCAACTTAGACTTAAGTTCGACTTAAGATCTTTGTGAAACACCCCCCCCCCCCGGATTGGTGAGGTCATTAAAATCCCATTCACACTCTAAACAAAAAAAAGCACGCAGTGGGATTTGTTTGCAGTCCACAGGAGACATTGTGACCAGACAAAGACTGAATTTTTAAAGAAATGGGAAAAGTATTTGGGATGGAATTTCCCACATTGTATCTGATGAAGGCCCCAAACTGTTGACCGAATATCTTATTGTCCATGTAAGCCTTCTAGGTGGATAAGTGGCTAAGTCTATCAGTCGGTGACCAGTCATGCTTTAAGTGGTTTATGATTCACAGTGATCAGGCTTTTCCTTTGAATGGAAAGACTTCCAAGACACTGCCAATTTATACGGAACCTGAATCAGGAAAAATTCCATTTTATAATTCCATTTCTGATCCTACTTCAATGTCTTTCAAAATCAATCAGGACATATTAAGTTCCTTCTTCTTCTTCAAGAAAATCTGCCTCCTTTAATACTGAAGATTATTGCAGATGCCGTATATACTCGGCCTGATTGGGGTGTGCAGGTGGACCACTACACCGGGGTTTTCCCCCTACTCTTGTACGAGTTCACTGAATTGTTCCAAGAAGATTTATTGTATTATTACCAACGCTCCTTCTCTCCCCTTTCCTTTTCTTCTCTGCAAGTCACACTCTTTTTTAATTTTAATTTTAATTTTATCTAAGTTGAGGGCTGCGGGCACGTCAAGCTACTTTGCTTATTTCTGTAGCCCTCCTGCATCTAATGTATGTTAATTATGCATTCAATATATTTGTTTAATTTTGTTTATTATCTGTATAAAATTATATACACTTTAAATATTGTATCAAACCATATTATGTTCATGAAAATGTATGATGAAAACAAGAAAAAAGATGCAGAAACCAATAAATCAAATCAAATCAAATCAAAGTAGCCAAACAGCATGGTACACTTCAGGAGCACTCTGAGATCTTGTGTACAATCCAACAAAATATACACAGAGAAAATGCGAAAGCAAATGATGTCTAAGTACTATTTAAATATTTTTTGGCTTGATATCAGAATGTTCTTATCGGGGTGTGTGAAGTGGTTCCAAGAGGAGGCCATATGCTGCATACAGACAACTTGACTTTGATGACACTGAGATAGCACAGTGACATCTCATGCACTGCTATTTGGTTTGCAGTGATGAGAATAATTCAATATGATACCTCTGAAGAAAATGGAAAAAAACTCATTTGCATGAGGTCCATGGAAATGATTTCTGGTCACTTAGTGTGGAGCGAACCAGTCCATTGCACAGACTCTTTTTACAAGGGATATATATACAATACCAGCTGTGTTGAGACCCGAATTATACAAGCAATACCCTCTTCATGAGAGGGGTAGAAGAGGATTAAATCCATGCTCCATTAAACCCCAATCGATTTTCTTCTCCAGTGATTATGAAAAGTGAAGATGCCTGTAGATTTTAGTCCTGTAAGTCTATAGAGTGGTGAAGTGTGACGTCATCAAAAATCTATTTTTGGAATTTCTCAATTTTTTCTTCATTTTCCGAAAGAGCATCATAAAATAATGTCCGAATGTCGAAAACCAATTGAATATATTAAGTAATGGCTGAGATATGACCATCTGAATAAATATATGTCCTATGGGAACTCAGTGTTATATGCTATGGCTCCTAACCATTAGGAACCAGAGCATACAACATTGAGTTTCTATAGGGAATGACGTCACAGCTTCGGTACTCTATTGTGAAGCATAAAGTCATCTGAGTAAGGGTGTGGTTGGGGTAACAAAGAGGGACAAAAGGTGGACAGAAAGAGAGGCTTAATCTTTTCCACTTAAAATAGCCAAATGATTGTCTGGGATTATCCCTTATTAGCAATAACAATGGCCAGCTTCTCTCTATAAGGAGAGAAAGGTCCTTTTGAAGTCTGTTATAGTAGTTACAGTTATGAAAGTGTTGTATATTTCAAAAAGGAGTATAGGAGAAAGTAAGGGAGAGATATTATGTAGGAAGATGATAGAGGTAGATCAGGAATCAAAATAGAAATAGAGAAAGGAAGGAGGTGAGGGAGGAAAAAGGGAGGTAGAGGTAGAGGTAGAGAGAGAGAGAGGGGGGGGGGGGGGGAATAGAAAAGAGAGAGAGAGAGAGAGAAATGACAAAGGTGGACAGAAATGGAAAGAGAAAGATAGAGAGGTAGCAAGTTTTGATGGCTAGTCGTTGTTTACCCAAGAAGACATACATTTTCTTTGAAAGACTCCTAGAAAACAGTCAACCTAGGTCATTGATAGTTTGTCAGTTGCACAGCCCTGTTGCAGCTGTCAAGCAATCATATTTGCCACCCTTTTTAACCCTTGCTTACTTGCTTACTTACTTAAGTCGGGTCAACTGCCGGAGCTGTGATGGCCTTCCACACATTCCTGTCCAGCATGGCTGCTTTTACCTCTGACAGCTCAAGTCCCTTGTGTGACCTTTAACAAAAAATCATTGCACTCTCCTGTCCAAAACATCAGCTATGAATGTCCTCTTTAATAAATGTATATCCAGAATATTTGATGCAAGTTGTTTTGATAGAGCTTAATACCCTATTCCTTTTTTTTCTTTCTTCCCTTTATCACATATGTCACAATAGATTTAAGCTTTTCTTTTAAGTGCATGTCCTCATTATTTCCCCTATGTAACAACCGGTCTCATCTTGCCTTTTGTTCCTCTAGGCCATGTGGATGATGCTGCAACATAAAGAGCCAGTGGACCTTGTCATCGCAACCAATCAGGTCCACAGTGTGAGGGAGTTTGTGGTAGCTTCGTTCAAATGCATCGGGGTCGAGATTGTGTAAGTACTCCTGCACTGCCAACTTAGGAACTTAAAGAGAAAGTTGAGTTATGGGAAGAGGTGAAAATTAATTTGTGAGAGTTATCTTTGTTATTATGCAAGTGTGGAAGAACATCGGATAAAACATCAGATAAAACATGTTCTCTGAAAAGCATGTAACAGCATACAAATCGGGACAGATTTTTATGCCACATGTCTGTCTAGTCCCATATCTTTCTGTGTACAGTGCTTGTAACTTTACCAAGACTGGGCCAAATTTCTTATCATTTTGAAGATTCCAGAATTTTGCAGTACACACTAATACCGTATTTGCCGGCGTACAGGCCGCAGTATTTTTGGAAGAGAAAATATCAAAAAGTCGGGGTGCGGCCTTTACGGCGAAAGAGTAAAAAATAAAAAAAAAAATCAAGTCGCAACTAGCACGAATTTGCACATATGGGACTACGAACGGTACAATAACTGTACCACTATGGTACAGGACATTTTCACACATCTTACCGACAATTTTATCTTGCATTGTTGACATGAATACGAAAATAAATTGCTAAACCAACATTTGCCGATAGATCTTGATCTAAGTTTGTGCCAATGCATTGCAAAAGTAAAGGAACGGAGCTGCCGCGAAGCATCCCATCACTTCATCCATCCGAAGTCGCCATTTTGTTTTCCATTTCATGCAATTTCGCATTACACCGTACATTGTGGTAGGGGTATATATATCGGACACCAAATCTGCCCGCGATCACTTTTTGAGCTAAACTTCCGGTAGATTATAAGAATCTTGATGAATTTGGTATCAGTTTGTAAAAAAAAAATAGTGTTTTACAAGAAAATTACGATTATTTTGTTTTGTCCGTTTGTTTTGTTTTGTTTTGTTTTTTTCCTCTTTGAAATGTCAAAGTTGGGGTGCGGCCTATGCGGCGGTGCGGCCTTATCGCCGGCAAACACGGTACTTACATGTACAATTATGCTAGATGATCTACTTTTTCTGATTGTTCCACACCGTTTCTTTCACAATGCAATCGCATGACTAGAACTCAACTTTAGCTTTAAAAAATGTATTTAATCGTAGTTGTTA
>JAVYIG010008684.1:0-86539 GCA_035222895.1 Strongylocentrotus droebachiensis | reverse complement strand
CATCCGATAGCTTCCCTGTAAGTAACGGTGTAAAACAAGGATGTGAGTTGGCCCCTACGCTGTTCTCCATCTTCCTCTCGGCGAAGCTGGAGGAGGCCTTTGCGGACGGAGCAATATGAACTACTGCTACCGGGGTATTCGTGGTAATCTCGAACGAAGACAGAAATAGAATGAACTCTTCTTTTTTCCTCTCTCCTTATATATATATATATATACACATGCACATGAATTTATACATTTAAAGAAAAAAATCCCCTAAGTGATCCATTTTGGAAAAGAAAATCGTTATATTTGTGTCTCGGATTAAATGGAGAGAAAAACATCCACCACTACATCACAGTAACATTACTGGTGTGTCCAGTTTGAATTTCCCTTAAGTTTAGTGATTACATCTTTCAAATGTTCATAGCTGTGATATTTAAGGGATGATAACAAATACACGAGTTGCACGTTGGCTACTGAGTACCAGGTTGATCTCTTGTCATAACCTGATAGCCCAATATATTTTCTATCTTCTTGTACAGATACAACACATGCAAGTGTTACTGTCTTAGTGTTATACAATAAATATTTATTATTTGCACTATTTGTTTACGTCCGTGCTATTTGTGTTATTCCCCCCTTTGTAAAGCCCGCATGCACAATTCAATAAAATGTTATATTGTGGGTTTGTTTACGAAATAAGACTTTTATCATTCTTCAATGTCATTCTTCAGAAACATATGTGTCTAAACGTGGATACGTACCACTAAACGAGTAATAGAGTGACGCAAAACAAATATTCTGTAATGGATATGGGTGACGCAAAGCTCAAAGAAAAAGGTTGAAAAATGCTCGGCTAGCGAACAATATATAAATTGTCTGCAGTTCCTTAACTCATATCCTGCCTTAAGGCCGCATGCACGTTTCCGTTATAGCGCTTTGTACACGCGAGCGCGCTATCGATTGGCTGCTTAATTAACGCGAGCGAGCTATCGCTTCGCTGCTTCATGCATGTTTGCTCGCATTCGTAATAGCAGTTATTGTTCATGCCCATTGTACTGTGCCGAGTGCTTACAACGCGCTGTTGATAGCACCCTCAGATTATCAGATTATCTAAAAAATAAACTTGGCACTGGGGATTTGTGGCTTGACAAAATGGGGATTAGACCTGTGGCTCTGGGCTGTATTCATTATGGCAGGATAAGAGTTAAGTATTACATCAAGAGAACTCTTCTCACTCCGTCGTCACGCTCCCTCGCATGACATACGATGTATAATATTAATAGTAATTATAGTAATAACAATATTCATGATGATTATAATAATAATAATAATACTATCAATACTACTAATAATATTAATAATAACATTATCAATAATAGTAATACTGATAATAATTTTGTTTACCCAGGGAAGCCTTATCAGCATCCCTATTATACGTTCAAGAAAGATTACCAACAGTAATTTTCAGGACTACACGCACACTCAAGAAAGAAAGATTACCGACAGTCCTTTTCAGGACTCCCTAATCCTCCCCTCCCCCTCTCACACATGGATGAACCGTAAGCATACTGTATATCAACCAATTGTCATGAATATTTATTTTACATTATCATAACGAATTTAATCCATTCATTTATTTAAATACATGTTAAAGGCAGGCTTTACTACTTCAGCCAGAAGGGATTAGACCCCATAGCGAGCCAGCGAGGTCACTGTGACAGGTGGCTATCTCATTAACTCAGCTCTCATTTAACATAATAAAAATAGGATCATGGGGGACCAACAGGCACCGATTTGGGAAGTTTTCTATGTAGAGGGAGCAAGTAGCTACAAGTAGGACAGTGTGCCTTTAACGAGTAGTTGAATAAGAAACAAAATGAGCCTTAAAGGGATAGTTGAGTTGTGTTGCAGAGGGCGCTAAACAAAGTAATTCGTTTGTGAGATAATGAAAAACTGAGTGTCAAATTTGAAAGAACATACAATTTAAATGACAAAATCATCTTTGTTTGATCAAATCGGTTCAGAGACGGCTGAAGTATCCATAAATATAACCATTTTGAATATTTGTTTACCACCATAAATATTAGATAATTTAAACCCGCCGTTGAAAAAACGAAATAGCGCCCTATACGTTTTATTCCAGCCAATGCCGATGTTGACCTTTTGCTTGTTTTTATGTGTTGGTTGTAATACGCACATCCAGCCGGCTCATGTATTGTTATTATTAACTCATAGCCTGCCATAAGGCTGCATACACGCTATTGTTACTCTGCTTCTTGCATGCTAGCACGCATTCGTAATAGCAGTTATTGTTCATGCCCATTGGACTGTGCCTAGTGTTTTGCACGCGCTATTGTTAGTACCATCGCGTTAATCCGATTATCTCGTTATAAATCTAGCACTGTGGGGATTAGCCCTGTGGCAGGATAAGAGTTAATTAATTAATTTAATAATGGTCACCGTATTTTTTTTTAAGAAAAGCCGAATTGGTATGATTGTATTGGCTAAATTTCACACATTTTGGGGTCTAAAATGACCTTCATAGCAATAATTTGTGTAGGTCCTAAAAGAGCACTAGAAATGTCATTAATAAGAATAAGAGCAATGATTATGCACTTTGAAGGCATTTGCGGTCTAAAACAAAAAAATCAAAGATCCCTTTAACTTAACGATGGGAAATACAAACATTGTACAACTAACCGTTATTCATTTAAAGGGAACATTATGTTGTTGTTTTTCCCGCCTTTTTTTAAAGATACAGGTAACAATGATCTGACAAGGATTTCGTTTTTTGGTAATCTATTTCAAGACTAAACATATAGGATTCCACAATTCATACCCACATCCAATTTATATGATCGTTTTGACGAACATTCCCTCAACCCCCCCCCTCCTCCCATTGTGCATAATTCTTTTCACCCATGATACCTATTTCTTGTGGACGTGCTATTCTGCCAAAATGCTTAGTATTATCTCATTTATCTTACTAGTTAATTTTTTATAAAAGTTTGTTTATTTTGGTATCAGAACTTTTGAAGGGTCTATTTGCCTGACATTTTGAAATATCAATATTGACTTAAAGAGGCATCAGTAGATGTAGGTGAAATGTTAATTTATACAAATGTATTATATGATCAATACACTATACATCTGACTTGTAAATTATTTCAGGGCTGACTTTCATCATTTCTAGAGAAGTAATACGGACATTTAACAAACCCTCTACACATGACATATACTTATTCTCTCTGCAGTGCATGTAACCTGTAACATGTAACTCAGGCAAATTTAATGATCAAATTCTAACAATTCTGATGATTTAATATCACCTCTTCTTCTTTCACAATATAATCAAATTAACGAGAAGTTAACTTGATTTTCAAATTAATTGTCTGTAAATTATTTATAGACGCCAGGGCAAACTATCGTACCTGAATGTTTTCAACTTGTTATACTTTTTAATGATTTTATTTCAGCATAAGTTCTTTAGTTACCACTAAAGTTAACCTTACCTAAAAATATACTCAGACGAGAAAGTAACTGACCTAAAGATTAACCTCTGCAATATTATCATAAGAACCAATTGTCATAATTATTGTATTAAAATGATTAGAAGGAATATAATGCTTTCATGTTTTCATTTTTCAAAGACATGATAACGAGTAGTTGAATAAGAAACAAAATGACGATTACTTAAAAATGGGCAATACAAGCATTGATTGAACAATAACATAATCTTCATTTAACAAGAACATCATGCTTTTTAATACCCCACCCCCCGCACACACAAACACAAACACTTAAGATAGAGGTAACAACGATCTTAGCTCTGTTGTAATACAAGACTCAACATATAGGATTCCACGTTACACACCCACACCCATTTTCTACGATCCAATGACCTAATTTACATTTTAGACGTGTGTAGTGAGGACTAATAACCCCTCCAACCCCCCTCCCCCCAGTATACATAACTCTTGCCATACATGATACCTATTTCTTGAAGAGGGTTGTGGGCTTGCTATTCTACCAAAATGCTTAGTATTATCTCATTTATCTTACTAGTTAATTATTTATAAAAGTTTGTTTATTTTGGTATCAGAACATTTGAAGGGTCTATTTGCCTGATATTTTGGAATATCAATATTGACTTGAAGAGGCATCAGTAGATGTAGGTGAAATGTTAATTTATATAAATGTATTATATGATCAATAAACTATAAATCTGAATTGTAACTTATAATAATTTACAATTCAAATTAATCTCCATGGCATAGGGCTGACTTTCATCATTATCTTCATCAACATGAAGCGGTACTTAACTGGAAGAAGAAGAAGTAATATGGACATTTAACAAACCCTCTACACATGACATATACGTATTCTCTCTGTAGTGCGTGTAACCTGTAACATGTAACTCAAGCAAATGTAATGATCAAATCCTCATAATTCTGATGATTTAATATCACCTCTTCTTCTTTCACAATATAATCAAATTAACGAGAAGTTAACTTGATTTTCAAATTAATTGTTTGTAAATTATTTATAGACGCCAGGACAAATTATCGTACCTGAATGTTTTCAACTTGTTATACTTTTTAATGATTTTATTTGAGCATAAGTTCTTTAGTTACCAATAAAGTTAACCTTCACTAAACATACACTCAGACGAGAAAATAAGTGACCTAAAGATTAACATCTGCAAGATTATCATAAGAACCAATTGTCATAAGCACTTTGGCTACTTATTTGTGTTATTATCATTTTACGTACATGACATTAATCTAAATTGTTGTTCTGATTGGTTATTTCCCTCTCACAATCGAATTTTTGTAGGCGTTAACGTTGGCATGATTGTTCATTATTTCACCCCATCCTTTTCTGTTCATGAATGTGTTTAATACTTGTATTAAAATAATTTGTTCACGAAAAAAGAAGAAGATATGTTTAATCATATTTCTTCTGCATGATGTTTTGACACTTAATATGTTTCATATTACATTTGTTTTGTATATTTCCCAGTTATGGTTGCCTGATATATTTTGCAATATTTTCTTTCACATATCTCACAAAAAAAGTAAACACACGTTAATTTTACCTTTTGGGGAGATGCCCCCCCCCCTGATTTTTCAAATTTTCGAGGGCCAAACTTCGTAGCGCTCACTACCCCCCCCCTTCCCCCCGAACATTTGCATATTAAATATATTTAAAAAAAGATACCCGTATTGTCTAGAGTATCATCAAAATGTTTCGCTAGATGGAAGACGCTCATTTTCGAAATGCACTCCCCCAAATTCTGCCCGATCATAAGGAACACAGTTTCTTTGAAAAATTATAAAACTAATTTTACACACAAAATAAAAAATTCCTGTATCATCGGGGAAATCGATCTGGGAGTATTCCCAGAGAGATAATCATTTTCTAATCAGCATTGTATTATAAAATTATGCCTGAATCGTAGGGGACATTGTATGAACAGAGCATGCATTTTAAGAATAAAAAAGAGTGTTAATCGGACATGATGATGTTCGTAATTTTTACCTCGACCATATCTAAATCGTTTGTCTGTTCCAAATATGGAATTTGATCGAATATTTCTTCGCGAAGAAACTTTGCGGTAATTGTCAGCGAAACAATTCGTTGTCATCAATTGATCGGGAGGTTTTGTCATTTCACATTTGTTAGCTAGTAAAGTCGGGGATTTTTTTACGCGCACTGTACGTTGCACGTCATTAGGCCTAGTGAACACGTCATGTTCCCATTAGGTGTCATATAGCATATGGATGATAGTACATGTGACTTTTACAAGCACGTTGGTATTACAACACAATAGTCAATAACAAAAGACAGCTCCGTTGGAGCTAATCGTTGTTGTGCCCTTTGTTCCGCTCATAGGCGGCTTTTACTCTTTAATAACAGGATCACCCCCACCCCTACACCCCCCCCCCCCACTATCACCATACTCAGAACAAACTTACTTTAATTGTATTACTATCCAGATCAATCATTTATGAAAGATATTACGATTATGTGTTTGAAACTTTGAATGTCAAACTATCCACTGGATATTCATAACCGTTTACAAAATCGATGTAAATTGTTAGTGAGTATCCCTTTGCATTTCCCTTATACTTGGCCATATAACATCCATTTAAAGGGATTTAGTAACATTGTTCAAATTCTCAAAACCTGTGGTTCAATCTCACCTTGTCATATATATTATTTTTTTGTACAATAGAGCACTGGACAGGTGTTGGTTTTTCAAATTTCCACTTCGTTCAAAAGATATTTACGATTGCAGTGTTTAGATGTTAAACTGTCTACAGGATAATTCAAGACGTGTGCAAAGAGATAGTGAATATCATTTCGAATTTTGGCTATTTCTCGGTCAAAAAACATTAGTGTGAAATATTCTCACATTACTTTGTGGACATATCGGATCATACAAATACATTTTTTTATTGTCAACAAAGTTACTTCATCCCTTTAACGTGATTTTTCTTACATTACTCAGTGGGCATATCAGATCACAACAATGTAGTTACTAGATCCCTTTTAGCGGGGCATGCATGTGGGAGTGGTGTGATGCGGATTTTGTGTCTGCCCCCCCCACAACGTTTTTGCTCATTACGCCACTGCTGGTCACCATTACGTACCAATATTTGACTCGCATAATTTCAAATTTGCCCCCTCCCCCTAAACAATCCTGGATCCCCGCCTGTATAGTATTGTATAGCATATAGTATTGTACTTGTTCCATTTTTTATCGATGTTAGTTGATTCTAGCTTTACATAATTATGCGAGGTTTCTCATAATTATTGTGACATCCTATAATTGATATTTATTATTATGCACGTCGTATTGTGACTCGTTTTCGCGTAATTTGTCAAGAATTCTGTAAACTTAGACCTATGCATTTCCTGTATTTCTCGTTTGTCTTGGCTACATTTAATGTAATGAATTGTAATTAATGTCGAGTGTATGTAAGTGTGAATGGCTGTCTTGATTTAATGCTAATGTTAATGTTAATTATGCATTCAATATATCTGTTTAATTTCGTTTTGTTATCTGTATAAATTATATACACTTTAAATATTATATCAAACCATATTATGTTCATGAAAATGTATGATGAAAAAAAAATGCAGAAACCTATAAATAAAATAAAATAAAATAAAAATGCTGAATTGATTGGTTGTAGTGATGTAAGTGAAATATATTCGATTGGAATAGTTCATTCAAAAATACCAAGTACCAGGCTGGCATAAATTTGTATGAAGCTCGATCCTTCTTTTAAAGTGTATTATTATTTAGTTTATTAATGTATTTATTTACTTTATTCATTTATTTCATTTAATTGTTGGGAGGGGGGGGGGGGGTTGTATTAAAAATAGCCGTGCTTATGGATAGTTGCCCTTATGAATAGCGGCCGTTACGAATAGCGGTCCATTATCAAGCGGACCCCTCATAATGGGCCTTTGCCATTTTGGTCCGATCGTTCACTCAAAAATCGAAGCTCCTAGGTCAAAGTCTGTCGAGCAGTCGCCGCCCGGTTGCCGCTGGGAGATCAGTCGGTCACTGGGCGGCGAGTCCAAAATCGGTCGGCAGCCTTTGACGCTAGGCTTCGATTTTTGACTTAAATCGCTCGGCGGCGAACGCTCGATTAGTTCGGTGCCCGGGCGGCGAACGGCCAGGCACCGGGCGTATTTTGGAGCCCCGTCGATCACTGGCCGGTCGCCGGGCAATTTCTTTAAAATCAGCCGGTGGCTGATGGGAGACCGCCCTGCAATCGGATGGTCACCCGTCGGTCACTGCCGGGACACCACGCGAAAAAGCTCCGCGATTTCGCCCAGTTTTGACCTAAAATCGAACGGCGACCGACGGGTCACCGCCCAGGCATCGTTGGGGCTCTACAGCCTGCTCGACTTCTCCAAAAATCGTTGGGCGATGTCTAAATTCCAGCAGCGACCAAGCAGGCTACTGATCGGTCGGTCGCTGCTCTGATCTGTGACCATAGCTTAAATCCGTGCCCGAACGATAGAATCTGGCAAGCCGGACAATAGTGACCAAATAGCGTTGCGTCGCCGCGCGCGTGTACTATATTACAATAGATTACGTGTTATTTAGTTTGTCCGAGAATGTCAACTGTAGGTCTACATAGTCTTCAGGAACAGACTCTATTTTGACGGTAACAAACACAAACCAAACAAACAAACAAATATTACAATTTCTATCTGTATGAAGAAAAACATTTGAATTGTTGTCAAATAAAATAACAAATAAAAGTTGATCTTTACTAGATATAGGAATTTCAAAGTTTGCACGGCTATCTAAAAGTGTCAAACAAAGTATATTCATGCAGACTAGCCTTCTAGACTTTTCCCATCTGTCATGCCTTCTCTTCCCCTATTTCCCCTTTTTGCTGAAACGAAAACGTAAATTTACGAGAAAAAAACGCTTCCAAAGTTTAACTTATTGATCTGCTCTCCTTTTGAAATAATTAACGCATGAATATCATATTGTGGTACAGTGTCAGTTTTCTCTCTCTCTCTCTCTCTCCCCCCCCCCCCTCTCCCCCTCTCTTTCTCTCTCTCTCTCCTCTCTCTTTGTATCATCTTACTTTTTTCATCATGTTAAACAGCAAGGCTGGATAGTTTTCAGACTGTTATGAATTTTGTCCGAGATTTCCCAAAAAGCTATTGCTTTTTGTATAGGACTTACACGCCCCTAACATAATGTTCCCCTTTAAAAAAAGAAAAGAAAAACGCACCTGTCTTTAATCTTGACACAATTGCTTTTTTCTCTCTTTCAAAAGCCTGTTTGGTTTTATTTTTCGTTTTTCAACTAAAGCTAATATTATAAATACAAACACGCCCTGAGCAGACGGGTGTTTGTTCTCTCCTTCTAAAATCACACACTTGTGATCGACAAAGTTTATTTTTTTCGCTTTTGAAATATAAGTTTCTTTGGTGTTCACTCTCTAGTTTCATCCACCATCGAGGTGAAGTGAAAAGAACCCCATCACCATTATCTTTTTTCCGCCCTAGTTCGCTCGATTTTTAGAAGACTTTTTTCTTTCTCTCATTAGAAAGGTATGTTTCATAATCTCGACACAGTTCCTGGTCTCGTTTTTCGTTTCATTCCACTTTTTTAAAGAGCTATAGAACTATTATAATTTAAAATGCCCTATGGACAGGCAATCTTTTTTTCTCTCCTAAATTACGGGCGTGGAGGTCTGTCACATTCCCTGTTCTTTCCTTTAGAGCGAACTTTCTTTTGTATTCGCTACATAGGACTATACTTTATCAAACAACGAGGTGAAATGAAAGGAGCGCCATCAAGAATAGATATTTTGTTGTTATCCTTCTTCTCCCTACTTAAGTCAAACCTTCAATATAGGCCTATACAAAAAAAAAGTACCTTCCTGTACCATTTGCTTTTTTTTTTTTTTTTTACCTGACTGCTATAGAAAGAAAGTGGATGCTTTTCATTAGGCAAACAGGGGACCGACGGCTTTAAACCCTCTCCGAAGGAATTAATGATGCAGATGTATGCCTTATATACCAATGGGCACTAGCAAATCGACCTGTTTTCGAACCCGGGACCTCCCGGTTACGAGACAACTGCTCTACTACTGAGCTATCGCGCCTCACTCCTTTTGAACAGATCTATTCAAATTTGCCGTCTTTAAAGAATAAGAAGGAAAAAAAGTTTGATATGTTTTTGTATTTCCGATGGTGCATTATGATTCTAACATGCCACTTTCGCTAATTATCACCATTTGAATTAGTTGAAATAATAATGTTTCATTAAAAATATTAATATAATTAACTCGCCGGATTCATTAAATTGGCAAGTTTCGTTATGGAATGTTAGTTTGATTAGAAATATTTCCACTAAGTATCCGTTCATTCTGTAGGACTTTGATATATCACATGAACAGTATAAGACGCCAGTAATTGCTCCCGCTTTTTGCTTCAGAGAGATTATCAGTATTTATATGACATATTGCTTTATGAATAAATAGTCTTATATTACGGTTTCATTTATTATGTTTGTTATTCGTAACAATAGTGATAGTTTGGACACATCAATAAAAAGAATAAATTAACCTAAATCAAGCTTCGCATGTTTGTCTATTGCATGGTATATAGCATCTAAACTCTCTTTGTTTTAGAATCTAGTCTGCTTACATCACATGTTGCTATGTCAGACAAGCATTAAGCAATCTTTCATGTTGTCTAGAGCAACCTTGGTATACATACAATTTGAATATGTTAGTAAACAGGTACTTTAACAAAGGCATAAGCATTAAATTAAACTTCATTAAACAGATGGTCTATTCATACTTTCACGGTAATTAAACGGAGCTCCTGTGAACAGGAAAGTTCTTTAAACACGGAACGGAGGGACCGCATGCGTGTTCCCAAAATCTCTTAACAAAGAAAAAGATCTGCCCGTATTGACTTTACACCGGACTTATGCTGAAAAGAAGGGGTGCTCAGTGAAAGGGCTCGTAAACAAAGAAAACGATCTACCCGTATTGACTTTACACACCGGACTTATGCTGAAAAAGGGGGGGGGGGGGGGGTGCTTTGGAACACGCAAATGCGTACCCTTAATAACATTGAGTGGGGGGGGGGTAGAGTTGGCCGTGTAGTTCATATTTAAAGCAAGGAATATTTAAGGTGAGTGTAGAATATTGAAAATGGGGTAACTTTCACCGAAAACACCTGGAATCAAACATTTACTCTCAACTAACAAGGCAAGGATGAAGGAGTATCCGGGGTGACTTTCAGTAGACTTTTTATCAGACTTTCATGATAAAGACAGCATCCAAATACATTTCTCCAAAATTACCACTTTTTGGTCCATAATGACCTAATATAAAATGGCTAACCGTCAACAGAGAAAGGGATAAAATATCCAATATCCATCATTGATAATAAATCTTTATGATAATGCTAATTTCCTCTAATTTGTAATTTGAGTTGGGATTAAAGCACTCTTGCTCTATCGAAACGCACAAATTATTTTAATGAAATGGCAAATGACACCAGGTCTGATCTAACACGAAATTGTTACAAGTAGAGTAATGTTAAGAATATTTCTTTTAATCCATGTATCCATTCATCAATGGCTCAATGACATCAAAGAAAATTAAGGTATCATTAGAAAACAAAGATGGAAGTTACTCCACACCAGGCCTTCTCAACTGGCGGCGCGCGCGCCACTTGTGGCGCTTGCGGTCAGTGGGAGTGGCGCGCGACTGTTGCAACAACAAAACAAAAAACAGAAAGAAAGAAAATATATATTTTAGAATTAAATACTCAGCTAAATCAAAAAGTTGCAGTTGAATTTGAGCCCAAAATGCCTGCTTAACAAACAGTGAGAAAGGGGAATTTATCGTTTTTTACCATTTTATATGATTTTAAACTATAAGGTCTGAACAACAAATAAGCTTACGATGGGATACCAAATTTTACATTGCCAATCTCTGGAAACATCTTGTTTTTGTCTGTTTGATTTTCACTTTATTTTGACATTTCCCGTGTTTATTGCACACAAAAAAAACTACATACCTCCAGTGTAATTGTACCCAGGAATTGTACTGTTTTTTCACATCAATATGAAATTAATATGATTGATTATAATTATTATTGTGGAATGAAATAGTGTTAAAAATGCCCCATTTGGGCCTTTTGAAAGCCCTAATTCCACCATCTTCAGGGGCACCGACCCCTGCTACCCCCGTTAGGGCTTCACCCCTGGAACCCACCCATTTTCGGCTCAGTTGCTACGCTCCCTCGCAGAACAGTCAACCATACAGGGTGGCACTTTGTATGCACTTTCTAATATTACAATGACATGGTATTACTTGTAACGTTGTTAAAATTTGATAGTGAGATCGTAATCTTTAAAGAAAGATGAATAATTTTTTTTTTCGTAATTCGATATGATCTGAATTTAATCCTTTGTACACATCAATTACAGAAAGACCGCAACAACATTTATAACAAACTGAATAGCATATGAATGAAAACATTTTCAAACGATTTATATATATTTTTTTTTCATTCCTTGTTAGTACTTTATTCACATGATTTATTCAATTTATGTACAGTATTATATTTCTCATACACTCTCTGTTTAGGAGTCACTAGAGCAAGCCTTTTAGTTACCCTTTAGTTACTTTCCATCCCCCCTCCCCTCTCACTCTCTTTCTCTCTCCCCTCTCCCTTTGTTTATCTCTCTCTCTCTCTCTCTCTATCTATATACATCTTTCTCTATTTAATTATCTCTCTCTCTTTCCCCTTCTATTTATTTCCCCCATCTCTCTATCTCTCTCTCTTTCCCTATCAGTTTAAATATAACGGGCTTACCTTTTACTGATCGTTATTCGATGATGAAGAGCAATGCGAACTTGTCTTGGTATCTATCTATGTATCTGGTTTCTTATATATTGCGGTTCTCCGTAATATCCCTCGAGGAAATACATGCGGGACTTGTGATTGAGGGTCGTCGTTTTTGGAGCGAAGAGTTGTTAAGTTTTTTCAGTTGCAATTCAAAAGATTGTCCGAGATGGTTGAAAAGCACAGTCTATCTTATAATTTGAGAATTCAGTACGCATGTCTACAGGGCAGTATAGTTCGATGTAGAGGCACACACACGACACATCGCGAGATGAGAAGTGTATCAATCGACTGTCTAAAACATGAACATTACCCAACATCGGCCTTGATTTGCCTTTGGATTCAATGAGGTGTACAATGCCAACGTTCTTGCATTTAGGGAATTGATAATATTTGCATGGGTTTTGGGGGTTGAAATCATACGTTTTGTTGTCATCTGATTGGATGAAAGGATATTTAAATTTGTCTAGGTGACGAGTGCGCACTTTGTTATTATTGTGCTTTCCTGTGATACAATTATATAGTGTACAGCCGACTGTTAAGTGTTAAAACGTATTGTATGCAAATTAGAACTCCTCAAGTTCAAGAAACTAACCAATGAGAATATTTGCCGCCTTATCCGAACCAACTTTGCAGCTACCTTTGTACTCGTCTTGTTTAGAGAGAGAGACAAGGAGAGGGGAGGGGTGATGGTATCCCGCGTGAAGCCAAATACACTCCCTGTGTATATCACATAGATATCATTAAGCGTTTATTGAACAGTAGAGGTTGTTTACGCATATTCGTTTAACACACCTGAGTTCGTATGCCAGCGATAATAAATTTAATAATTAAAATGAATAAGTAATGAAAATTTATTTTGTGTTTGTTTTGTGTGTTTGTTTGTATTCAACCGAAGCGATGGGACATTGATGGTATGAAGGTGACTTTGATGTGTCTGGAATTCATATAGCGCATTATTATGTCAATGATGATGATGATGGTAATGATGTTGGTGACAATGGTGATGATGATGATATCGTCCTATTAAAGCTGCCATAGTTTACAGGAGGAATTAGATCGCCCTGCAGGGTCACTGGACAGGTGGTTATCTCATCAACTCAGCTCTCAGTTAACATAAGAAAAAGAGGTTCATGGGGCACCAATGGTCACCGATTAGGCATTGTTTGTTATATAGAGGGCGCAAGTAGCTACAAGTAGTGCAGTGGGCCTTCAACAAGACGTTCTTATAGCACAAAAGCAGAAATCATATCATTACCATGTTTCCAAATAATTAAACAAAATACCAAAAGGTGTAACAAATCGAACAGTCATTATTTTACATTTGTATTACAAGTTGAATCCATATACCGACTATTATGAAGCAAGAGTTGAAAGTTTACTATCACAATATAAAGTGCACATTGCATTATTCTATGCATTATTCTATTCAATTAAGACACAGTGGTCCACGCTTGTGAACTAATCTCTCAGAGGAAATAAAGAGCTCAACAAATATAACTTCATTTAAAGCAAAGTTGAAAAGGGTCTATATTGATGATTATTCAAATTAATTGTTTTTTCTTTACAATTACCAAAACTCCCCCCCCCCCTCCCCACCCTCCATGTATGATTGCTGGTGTTTGATGGTGTAGTGTGTTACTGATTAATCTGCATAATTATGTATTTTGTTATTGCAATAGTTTATACCATGTATTTTTTCCCTGCACTGGGAACTACTCCATACAAGTTTTTGTAAACGTTTTTGTAGTTTCCGTTTTTCTCTCTTACTATGTATATTTGCCATTTTTGTAATGTAATGTTTGAGTAAAGTTCAAAAAAAATTCTAGGAATGCTTCTTTAATATATATTATTCTTCTTTTAATGGAGATAGCCATTTAAGATATCAGTGCAAAAAGTTAGAAAACATGGTATGCAGAAAGCTTCAGGATGTTTTGAGTTAAAT
The DNA here is from genome assembly GCA_035222895.1 of Strongylocentrotus droebachiensis. Classification (NCBI taxonomy): domain Eukaryota; kingdom Metazoa; phylum Echinodermata; class Echinoidea; order Camarodonta; family Strongylocentrotidae; genus Strongylocentrotus; species Strongylocentrotus droebachiensis. The sequence continues at coordinate 72,195 of JAVYIG010008684.1, read as the reverse complement.
AAATGATTTAAAATATGTTATCATTTCAATCAAGGTACTTGTTTTTCGTGTTTTGTATTGATATTGTGGTTGGAGGAATCCTCTGGACGGCCATGCATTATGGCTCAAGGCATGGGCACACAGAAGATTTTTTTATGTTGGGAAACGGGGTAAAGTGCAATAAATAATTGAAAATGTATTGCATTTTGTTATTTTTTTTATTTATGGAAACTGCCCCCTACCCTAGCCCCCGCTGCGTACAGTCATGGTTCAGTGACAAAGCAATGGCCTCGTAACTGTGAGGCCCCAGGATCAAAACCGTGTCGATGTGCTATATTAGTGCCCTTTTGTGGGGCATTAATCCTCATTAGTGTCATTTATGCCTTGAGGGCGTAGGTCCCCTAGTTGATAAGCATAGTAGCATACACATACTTTAGCAGTCACGCAAAACACACATTGCCCAATTATTATTTAATAACATCTGAGAATCTATACTATCATCTAGATCTAATATTTTTAAATTATTTTTAAAATAATTCCATAAATTGGGGTAAAACAAAAATATTCCAACTTTATGAGCGGCATGCAGTGTACAGCTTGGAGCGACAGCTTGGATATACACTTGATATGGAATTTCTAACGAGTCACTGAACCTGTCATGAACTGACAGATCACTATTGATGAGTGTACATGTGAGTTTATGTGGTGGGGCTGGGTTGTGGTAGGCCGGGTTGTGAGTGGGATGTGGTGTTTGTGTGGGATGGGAAGATACATGAGCGTGAATTTACGTGGAGGTGGGTGGCCGCGTTTTGGATGTTTGTGTATGTGGGTGTGTGATGTCAGGTTTGATGATATATAAGTGCGTGTGTGGGTAGGCGGGAATGTGTGTGTGGGTACCCCTATAGAAAGAGGGGGCGGGCGCACCTGCAAAACCTAGCCATATGTATCTGAAATGGAGGATGCAAAAACCAAAAGGAGAGTTGTACTGTTCACTAACTGGGTTCACTTATTCCTGTTTTTCGATGTCAACCCCATGACTACTGTATGCTCTCATTCCCATGAGTTTTATTGTAGAGGCCACTTTAAATGTTCCTGTAGGCAACGTGTTAAGAGAGCTTGGATTATAAAAGCGGCATATTACAGTATGTCATCAATTACAGTACTACATTATGTCTGAAATCGAAATAACCTAACATCGCTGTAAAACAACTGTTATTCCTAAATCAGCAGATTTGTCACTGATTTTTGTTATTTGTCACTGAAAAAAGGCCCCCTTGATACCTCGAAAAAAAATTAACTGCATTTACATATACATGTACGTTATGCGTGTGAATAAGTCGAACACAAATGATATCAATGATTATGTCAATATATATATCAGTAATTTACAAATATACCGGTACTCTCCTGCACTCAATACAAAGTATCTAATTATTACCCCGGCTGTAGCTGAGCCTGCCATGATAAGGTGACAAAGTGTTCCAGAAAATCTTTTCCTTATGTGTACCCTGGATGGAGAGTGGCAAAAGTAGCTTAATGACTTGCCAATCGGTTATAGGTGCCACATTGAGACTCGAACCATGAACCATTTGATCCACAGTCCGCTGTTGTATCAACTATATGCCCCAACACGTATACATTAAACTAGTCAACGCACTTCTGGCTCCAAATAGACTATCACTGCACATCGCTTTTCACGAAATTCCTCCAAATCTTTAAAAGTGCCTCGACATTATCATGAACATGCATCACCATGAAACTCTTGTCCCTTAAGGAACATGTATCAGTTGGTCCCATGGTGTAGAGGAAACCTTCATGGTAGACCAGAGGCACCTGTATCTTCTTCATGAGGATACCAACGAAGACATCATCCCTTGAAGACAGCATTGGTGTCCGCAGTGCTTCCTGCAGAACGCGGACTACCAGGTCCATGGAAAGTACGTAGCCTCCACCCACGCAGTATTGCGGGAAGACCCTGCCGCTGTATTCTTCAGACGACACATGGTATTTGCTATTCTGATCCCTGTTGCGGTATTCTCTTCCTCCATCTCCTAGGTACAGTTCACGAAGACCCCTGCCATGGCTGTTCATCTCCTGCAGGAGGTTGATGATGTTTTCCAGATTTGCAAAGACATCGTCATCACCCTTCAAGAAATACTGTGCATTGCTGCAGTGATCTGCCGTCCAGGTCAAACCGAACATGTGTTTCAAGGTGAGGTTCTTGAACGTGTCGAGGAAATTCCCTTCTAGGAGATCACGGTTCTGATCGTGCTCTTCGTCCAAGGTTAATCTTAGCGCAGGATTCAAAGGATCGGGTTGTCCGATGAGAAAGAACACCTTGACCTTCTTTGAGAGAGAACCCAAGAAGTCCTTGTTGGCCCAGGTTCCACGTACAGTGTCCCGGGAATGTTTGCGTGCTGGATGGGATGAGATAAGCACTATCATGAACAAATCCTGCTCCACACAGCTGACCTCAGAACTTTCTTTAACAGTTTTCAAGACCGTTTTAAAATACCTGCCATTATCTGCAACTTTTCCCGCGTAGATTACATCCAGATCTGGGTTATCACACTCCTTCATGTACATCCTATCATGTAGCTGTTCCCAGATTGTAGGGATGTTATAAAAGATAGGAGATATTGCTGTGAACCGCGAACTCAAGGGACAAGCATCATTCGGTCCTATATGTTCCAGAGAGAAAGCGTGGCTATGTTTTACCTTCCAGCCATACGCCTCAGCACTAAGTCCAATCAGGGCATCAGCAAAAGGCACCAATGTTGGTGTTGACCAAGTGTATTTGTAGTGTTTTACCGCCAGGGCGAAAGGCATGATAATACCTGCTTGCAGGGAGCAGTAAACTGGGTAAAATTCACGATTCAATACGGCATTCCCGACGTAGAACTCGCTCGAGGCGTCATGAACAACTCTGGAAGAGTTGGATCGGGCCCCAAGAATGAACTTTGAGTTCTTTTCCTTTTTAAAGGTCCGTAGTAGCTTCGGCAGTTTGTCCAACCACATGAATGTTTTGTCGCTTGCCTCGATTACGTAATCTATTCGAGAACAAACTGCGAGTGTCCATCGAAGCCCAAGTAGAGATTTCATGGTGGTTGCTCGGACGGTATCAGTGAAATTCCCGACTAAAACATCGCCGTGTTTAGCTGACTCTTCCTTAAGCAGTTCTACCTCATCCTGACTGGCTGGGCCACCCATTACAAACCTTACAAGAACACCATGTTTCCGACATTCCTCAGGGCTAGCCCATGTCTCTCGTATTTTATCCCGGAGTGCCACTCTCGATGGGGAAGAATGCAGAAGAATAATAACGCTAGTTGAACGCAGACCCTTTTTAGTACGATCAGCGTCACGTAGATGGCATTCACTAGAAAACCCAAACAGATCTACAAGTGCTTCAGAAAAATACTTCCTGTGTCTGCCCTTATAGCCCAACGCCTTTGCTTTATCAACTCTTTCTTTATTCGGAGGCGTTATCCATGTCATCCTGGGCAAGAATTCAACCTCTCCTCCAGAACCTTGAAAATTTGCAACACTCCTGTGGTCTCTTTCTAATGTTTCGATTAGTACGATGAGAAGGATGACAACTATTCCTACCCCAATCAGTTTGACTATAATCTTCCGGGTGGAACGATTCAACAACGCCATGGTTAAGACGCTTTGATTGAGACTGTTTCAAACGAGTCCCAGTCCTATTGTTCCAAATCACTTAATTTCTCCACAAAATCTATTATTATCCTTTATCGGTAATTCCAGTGCCAACATATGCTTCAGTCGGTACAGATCATGTACACGATACAAGTCTTAATTTATAGGACTCTCAAGCTATTAAACTTAGAGCTGATACCCTATACACAGACGTTTAACAAAATCCAGTACGCATATTTTATACAAAATAAGACCAACGCATTTCGATTTCAATTGCTTCAACATTGAATGAATCTATATTCAACGTAAAACATTCACACAGGCGCACTTTTTTTCTCAAAAATTATGAACCAAGTGCCCAAACGTGTATTACTTTCTTCTGCTTAATATTCCAGTTTGTACTCAATATACTACGCCTATGTGCAATACACAGGACGCCAAAAGTACAGAGGCTGAAGGCAGTGGGAACACTCTCGCAACCGTGCCTCAATTATCGCCTGCTATAATGCAGTATTGAGAAGGCGTTAAATATGACACTGGGCGTTTCGAACAGCTAGTGAGTAATTCCTTTGTACAATTGAAATCCGCAAAAAGACTAACAGATGTTGGAACTATCCATTGTTTAGTGGTCTAGTAGTAATCAGTTTTAGTAGGCCTACACAAATAACCATTCAAACGAGTAAGTATGCTCTAGTAATAGGGACGTTTAGATTCGCACGAAGACAATGGGGATTGCTACGATTGACCTCCTTTTAATGCACTACCTTGAATGGACGTCACACGTATCAGTCCACGCAAATCTAAAAGTCCCTAATATTAAAATTTAGCTCATTCAAGAGGACGATTCCCTTTAATCTATATCTTGACAGTGTTACTTATCAAAAGAGATAATTTCTCCGTCTCAATTTCCATGTTCCTTCTCTCACATGCGTTTTCCCCCCTTGTTATCTCTACCCCTCTTACTACTAAGTTCTACCACTACATCTTTCTCTCGTATATTCTTCATTTAAAAATCTCCTACCACTATTTTTAAAATATTTTTGGTAAAGAAGTTTCGTCTTAATTGCACCCAGTAAATAAAGATCGCGTGCTCAATTTTGAAATAAAAAACAAGTCTGAAAAGGTCTTGAAATCGGCGGGATTAAAAGCTGCGGGATTCAAAGCTTTCCACAAGCGTAAAGATATATCACAGACCCGTAAAAAATGCATTTGAATTGCAAATATCATATCTAGTAAATGAAAATTTATATTAGGAAACAATAATACTGAATCCATAATCATACAATATTTCAAAATAATAATACGGAATAATGGAAACATAGAATATAATATTTGTGGAATATGTCAAGTGTATAATTCACGTAATTTCACTAACTGTATGTAGTATTTTAAGCATACAACCTTTTGAATGATTGATCGTATTTTATTTCACATTATTCACATATCAATATGTAATCGTTGTACCTGGTTCTGCTCTGTCATCTGACGATGAAGCATTCAAAAACACATACCTTAAAGCCTTATTAAGCCTTGTCACTCCTGATTCTTACTCTTTTTTTTGGTATCTCCTTCCAACACTAGCTCTTCCTATTGTTCACTTTTTCTTTCTTTCCATTTTCCTTTATTTCCAAGCTCCCTCTTGTAATCTTGCTGTCATATCGTTGCTTGAGATATTCTTCTGTCACGTACCATTACTCCTATTCTATCCTGTCTCTTTCTCCCTCTCTCGCTTTATCCATCTTCCTTTATCTCTCTCTCCACTCTTTCTTTCTCAAACTCCATCCTTCTTCCTCTATCTTCCTCTTTCTCTCTCCACCTTTTCTCTGACCCCACCTTCACATTTTTTCTCTCTCCCTTCTTGATTTGTTTATTTACGGAAGCAGGATATAAGAGGAACTGGTCAGTCTGAGCAAAATCCGATTAGAAATATGAAAGTTATGAACTTTTTAAGTTGCAATCAATCGAACACAAATTGGCAACTCTGTGACGTATCTTGTAAGCTCCCTCCCATTTGCTCTGTATCAAAATGTCATAAATGCTCCCTAAATTTGATTGTTGCAAATACGTTTTTATGAAACCCCTTTATGAAAGAAATTTCTTCCGTCATCAATAACTAGGAAAGTAACAGTTTATGAAAATGTCTTACAGAGCAGATTGGAGAGAAGCTCGCAAGATTAGTCACAGTATGTCCGGTGAAGATGCACAAAAGTTAATCACTATTATTTGTCCATAACTACCGGTAAGTTGACAATGTAATTATACGTGTTTTTACAAAATTGATATTTCCCCATTTAAAGGATTTAAATTTTGTATGTTGTTTAATGAGCAGATTATCAGAACAAATATTGGAGGTCCTACCCAATATAACCAAAAATGTACCAGAAGAGCAGATTTTGACTCCTTTATATTGCGTAGTAAATTTACCTGCAGGACTACTACTCCCCTCAGTTACTTCTATAGTGTTGATTGCAGCTACATATCCATGAAACAAAAACTGTTATCATTATGGCTTGTTTGTAAGGGCATTCGTCTCTCAAACCAATTGAAAACGTACACAGTTCAGTTCAGTTTAGTTTCTTTTATTTCACATGAAAAAAATGCAATACATTAACAAAACATAGCATATTCAAAAATTGGTATTCGTGAACAATAACGACATCTACATAGCATAAGTTTGTTTGGCATTAACACTACATAATTTCGAAATTACATGCGAAAAAAGGAAATTAATAAAAAGCATATAACTTGTAGAATTTAAGTTCCTCAAAATCATTTTGACACAGTGTCATTCATAATAATGTAGAAGTATAACAATTGAAAAGCAAATTATACAGAAAAAAACAATGAAAATGAATGATATGGTTGATGGATGTAAGAAAGAAGAAAAATAGAGAGAGAAGGTAAAAAAATAGGGGTCAGAAGAAGAATGAGGAGAGAGAGAAAAGGAAGTTTTTAGAATAGAATGTTCAAGGTCGGTAGTCATAGTCGGGAAAAAATAATATAGTTGTGCATTACATGTACGAATTAAATAATAAAAATGTGATATGTTTTATAAAGCTGCCACAGTTTTCAAGCTGTTTGAGATTCGGATCAATGGTGCTCCAGTAGTTTGGTCCTGTGTATGAAATAGTTTTTTTGCGGAAAACCGTCCTGGTTAGAGGAAGATGATAGTTTGCACGTGTTGCATGTCGTGTTTGGTATGTGTGTATAGCGTCATTTTTGTGAAGAGTTCAATTATGGCTGATGGGAGTTCTTGGCGAGACACAACGAGGACAAAGTGGGAAGAAAAAAATACAACATCCTTTGCATGTGTTTGACGATTTACGTGTACGTGTATTTATAAACAAAACTTAAATACTTATTTACAATGTCATTATAAACAAAAAATACTAACTGCTCATTTACGTTCATCTAATTAACAATCACATATTTGTTATGAGACGCATATCAACAATTTATCAAATAATTAAATTGAGTGTCGTATCCAGTTCTAAAGATCAAGATAATGGAATACTGAAATACAAAAGCAATTACTATTATACACAAGTACTTGATCTTCCAAACACATATATGCATCTTTTGTATGAAATTCATGAATTCCTTCGTCACACAAACCTATTTACAATACAATAAATAGTGCTATTATAGTTAGTAACAATCCAAGGTATAGTTGTCGGAATAATGAATGATATAATGTGTGTGTATTTATATATATATATATACATATATACATGTAGTACATTTAATACAAAAATTGGTTCATAATACAGATACGTACATTTTTACAACAAGTACATTAAATAGCTACATGCATTCCATTGAACTCATTAAGTATAATCTCTCAAATCGTAATAATGATGTACAGTACCGATGTAAATTGCATTTTTTAAATATAAATGCTCCGAAAATATAAAGAATAATATTAAACGTAATACAAGGCCATTTACAAATCAATCACTGTTTAAAGATTTTACCCTAGTTGACTAAAACCTAATAAAATGAGACAAATGAACAAACATAACTATTGCACTAAACGGACCAAAATACTTAACACAAATAATATTTTACTATGTTATACCGTAGCCCCTCCGGGCCGATGACTTTTCTCTCGCGCATTCACACACGCTACATGTACTCTCATTCCAACTTTGTAATTCTTGATATATTATATTCTGCAATAAAAGAAGTTTAATTTGGTATGATAAAATATAATTTGGAATATAATTGGTCAGATTGGTTCAGAGGAGAGGAGGTCGTATTTCAATGAAAGTGCGAAGGGAGGTTTTGTAGTAAGAACTAAAGTGCTTAGAATAGGACATAATTATACAGCAGATGATTAAATAATAAACTGGATACACTTGGGTATTCTGTACCAGGGGTGTAGAGTCGGCTCAGTCATGGAGGGGGGGGGGGGTCAATAGTCTTTCTTTAGTCTATTGGATCAGCGTTTTTCAACCTTATTCTGGTTTTCAGCGCTTTTTTTCTTATATGAGTTAAAAAGTTATTCAAAAATAGTATTTGTTTTCTATCCCTCATACAGATAGGCGTATGCGCACGTCTTTGCGTGAAAACCGGAAGGGCCTGTTTTCCTGAAAAGATACTACATGTATCATTTCTGTTTCCTTTTCCTTCGTCTCTCCCCCCACTCGAATGATTGGGGTGGGGGGGGGGTACTCAGCGTTGAGGGCGTCGAAAATAACACATGTTTAAAGATCCACAATAGCTATAGCATGCATTTTCTGCAGTATTTCGCCATCAAAATCATCCCATATACAAGTTTCATGTTTGTACAAAGATTAGAGAAATAGTCCCATTGCAGATTTAAAGGCAGGCTTTACTACGTCAGCCAAAAGGGATTAGACCACCCAGGGAGCCAGCGAGGTCACTGTGACAGGTGGATATCTCATTAACTCAGCTCTCATTTAACATAAGAAAAAAGGATCATGGGGGACCAACAGGCACCGATTAGGGAAGTTTTCTATATAGAGGGAGCAAGTAGCTAAAAGTAGAACAATGTGCCTTTAATTAATTTTCTAAATTAAAATAGCTTTCCAAACAATTTGGAAAAGGCAAAACAAATTAAAACAAATTAAAGAGTGAAACGTATACCTAAAGCCGTATTAAACTTAATAAAAAAACAGATTCGTATGTTTCCAAACATTCTCACAACAATTCCCAAACAGCTTGGTTTTTATGAATCTACATCGTCGATGATCATTAATTAAACTTGATTCATAAAAAGTGCAAACAGCACATGTGTACATAACTGTTTTTTATATCTAAATGTAAAAGAACCTGCTGCTTAAATAATTCGATAAACTGTAATAAGGAGTGAAATTATTCAAAGTACAATGATGAAAATGAGGCATGGGTTAAATTCAATAACATAATTACCAACGACAATGCATAACGCTGGTTAGCAGGGGCCTACCTTAACTAAACATGAAGATGAAATAAATCTAACTTCAATTCTCCTGGAAGTTAACATGTTTGCTACTGATTAAACATATTCCCCATAGTACTATGTCCCATTTGCAAGCCAAAAGAAATGAAAAGGTTAAATTCCAATGGCATTTGAAAGATAATACTAATTTAGAACTCCTCTTAAAAATAGGGGGCTTGAAAATGTCTTTAAGTGGGAAAATAATGACTATTAGTTGTCAAATCGACTAAGGAGCTTTAGAGCCAATAAGTAATAGTCTTGATTTTCGTACCATTGTACCGCATGGTCGTACGTTTTATGCTGCGCAAAGATTCAATCAGTTTGATTTTCGCCATTACAAGAAGTGGGTTATTGATGTACACAAATCCTTTACAGCTCGTTGTATGTATGTTATTACCAGCGAAGAAAAAAAAGCCAGTCAGTCACTCAATACTGACAATAGTGTCTGACAGTGAAGTCTAGTAAGTAAACGGGTTTCCTTGCATAATTTGAATATTAGGACACTGCTAATGTTTAAATTTCACAGATAGGACATACATGACATATTCATAATTCCTGCAAAGTTTTATAGAATTAGATGTTGGCTGCAAAAGGGACATAGTATCTTTAATACAGAAATAACCCGGTTCCATTAGGGAATGCGTTAATAAATACCGTAAAGTCGATCAGTTATATCTGGTGTGGAATAATGCAGCAACTTGACCGGGTAGTGTGTATTCATCACTGTAACTCATCCAATGTGAAAAAAATCATAATGTCAGGTAAAATGCAATGCACTATGTCAGCTGCAGCTGCACTGTGGCTCAATCAGCGAGGTAATGCCTAAAGCGGTACCCCCTATCGTCAGACACTGAGGAATTATCCTGAACGAGAAAACATAATGGAATTACGATAAGAAGAAGAATTTCCAATGATATAGAAGTGTATTTTTTACATATAAATTATGAAATATTCTTTTTACCTCAGGGTTATGATCAGACCAACAGTTTAAGTGTCTGTATACCGACTGTTGTTCCACCGACCGCCTTAATAAATTTTAGTTCTATTAAATAATTCCTGATTCCGTTTCCCATTCGTTTCTAGGTAAAGATGTATTTTATTGTAAAATCTTTCCCAAATGCATCATCGAATTCAATTATCCTCCAGCTAGGGACTGTTGAATAAAGATGAATCGGAAAAGAGTGTACGTGGTAACCTCCTTTCCAGGTTATCATGATTTTGTTCATATGCTATACCTGAGTCATAATGGGCCGATAGTTGGAGTCCTGTTTAATACAGAAAGCAGAAAATGACTTATGAGCTATTATATGTGGAATCCTAATTTTGTTATGAGCATACACCATAATAAACCTTAGTAATATCATTGTGAAAACAAAGAAAGCAGTTATCAGACATCATTACATCGACAAATTAGCAAATTTACTATTTTTAATCCCATACTTCATAATGATAATTGTTAATACAAGACAGTATACAAATGATGCACAGGTTTGAATGCGTCGGTAGGAAATGTGTGCACAAGGTACCTTTAAATGGTTTTAGACCAAATTCAAAGGTACCACGTGCACACAATTCCACCGACCCACGAATTAAACCTGTGCATCATCTGTTTTATAAAATGGGGCCCAAAAAATTGTCAAAAATACACAAATCTGTTATTTTACAAATTTACCGGGTGCATGGCAAATCATGCTTTCCGGTAATTACCGGACGCATGATTTTGCCATAGCCATGCTTTCCGGTAATTACCGGAAAGCATGATTTCATGAAACTTATCATGAAATTAAAAAAAAAAAAAAAAAATTGTCAGTGTACATTGTCCCTTTTGCAGGCCCAAAAAATGAAAAGGTTAAATTCCAATGGCATTTGAAAGAAAAAACTAATTTAGAACTCCCCTTAAAAAAATGGGGCTTGAAAATGTCTTTAAGTGGGAAAATAACGACTATTAGTTGTCAAATCGACTTAGGAGCCATAGAGCCAATAAGTTATAGTCTTGATTTTCAGACCATTTTACCGCATGGTCGTACGTTTCATGCTGCGCAAAGATTCATTCAGTTTAATTTTGGCCATTACAAGAAGTGGGTTATTGATGTAGACAAATCCTTTACAGCTCATTTTATGTATGTTATTACCAAAGAAGAAGAAAAAGCCAGTCAGTCACTCAATACTAAAAATAGTGTCTGACAGTGAAGTCAAGCAAGTAAACAGGTTTCCTTGCATAATTTGAATATATATTAGGACACTGCTAACGTTTAAATTTCACAGATAGGACATACATGACATATTCATAATTCCTGCAAAGTTCTACAGAATTTGAGGTTGGCTGCAAAAAGGACACAGTACCTTTAAACTGTAAACTCCATTTAAAAAAAATATATATTTGTCCACAAAAAAAATATCAAAAAAAAATTATCAAAAGAAGAAAAAAAAATTATCGAAAAAAAATAAAGAATTAAAAAAAAAAGGCATATTGGTGGTATCGATCACAGTAACACAGTAACACAACAGTTACACAGTAATTGACCAATCAGATTGCAGGGATCCTTCTACCCATCTTATTAGTTAGCATTATATGAAAACACAGGACCTCACTCCAATGACGTAGCATGGGTCTAGCCATTGATAGTGGCATTATATGGGGGGGGGGGGCTCACACCACTCTCTCTCGGTGGATGAAACGCAAATTAACAAAGACAATTTTGAAAAAGGCAGGATAGGTAACGTTCTTCTTTTTCATCATCATCATCATCATAATCATCATCTTCTTCTTCTTCTTCTTCTTCTTTTCCTCTTCTTCCTGTTTTACACTCTTATTTCTTTATATCGCCTTTTATCTCTTTCTCTCTCTCTCTTTCTAATTGTTCACCATGCGATGGTGGCACGTACGTGACCCAGTGGCCCCGAAATCTACGCCACTGCTTTACCTAACGAATGATAAGGGAACAAATCAAGGACCAAAGAAAAAGCTTCATTTAACAATGAATAAACATAATAATTTATTACTTATTGAGTTGAACCATACTCGAGGACACCCATAAAACATAAAGACTAAAAAAGAAGAGGCACAAGACTGACCAAATTATTGCAATGCCACTCAAAGAACAGATAAAAGTAAAGCCGAAACCGGAAATGGGTATGAAACAAAGCAGGGGCGGTGTAGCGTCTTCCAAAGAGAGGGGGCACTTACAGAAAATGTCCGTTAAGGGTGAGGTGGGGCACCTACACAACTTTAAAGCGATAAAATACACAATTTAGGCATTGCTATAAAATACCCCTACACTGGTATTACTACATTATCAGGGATGTTTTTTTCTTTAGTCGGTCGAATATATTGCTATATATTTTGCAGTTGTGCGTTTGAAAGTTTCAAAATAATAATTTGTGAGTTCGAATTAGGAACCAATCATCGTGGTTTTCAAGCACAATTGCATAATAAAAGAATTAATAAGACTCTTGATGCGTTATTTAATGAAAGATTAACTACTTCATTTCGGGGGAAATTAGAGATGAAACTTGCTCTCAGTCCCTTTAAATAAGGGGCACATTTTAGGGAAGATCTGTCTTGAGTTAGCAAACTTCTCCTTTTTCTAAATATTGGTATTCTTGAACATAGTGCAATTGGTGGCCTAGGCAGTCTATGAAGTGCATATTCATGGGGTTCAAAGGATAATTGGTTTAAAGATGCCCACTTTAGCAGAATATGTATTAGTAGTTTATAAGGGCAATTATTTTGTAGAAATGACAGATTCGGCAGTAGTGCCTTACTGTATCTGTTGAGATCGTTATGTCGTCATTGATGTAACAATTATTGTTAGCAGTATTTGAAGAGCTTAATTCCAAAAGGAGCTACATGAAAATTGAGTTATTGATATCAGAACATTGTTCACTTAAGTACCCGTCTTTCAACAAATGATTTATCTAAATTTTGGGAGCAATTATGAAAAAATGCACCTTCTAATATCACTTTTCCATAGACGCCTGTAACAAATCTGGTAGACAATTTCTTTTTTCTCCGAAGTTACAAAATGGATCTAGCTCCTTATGGAATTAACTCTTCATTTACATACACCCTGCGAAACAAATCTCATATAATTTAGATAGAAATGGACACGATTGCATTCGATACATATGCTTATGTAATACAATATATTTACATTCCACCCTCTGTGTTTTTAATAACAATGATAATAATAATATAATAATAATAATATTGATAATAAAATTCACACTTGTATAGTGCTTAATACAACATTTATAATCGCTTTACACTGTAATTATTATTAGCCCGGTCATTGTATTCAATTGCTAATCCGCACATGAAACTACACATGCTCGTGTTAGTAAAGACATATATGTGATTCATAAGAGTTATGGCCAGTGTATAAACCTTCGTGTACCTCCCCTCTTATACATTTCTGTCTCTCCAAATCTTTTCCTTCCTCGGTCGCTCTGCTTAGTTTCGTTCTCTATTCCTTCATTATTCTCTCTTCCCTCCTCTGCCTTTTGCTTCTTCTCTTTTTTTAATTAATTATGAATAATGTTAACAGACAGCTTTAATGAGTCATAATTATTTTCTTATTCTTATTCGTCTTACATGGTCTATAATTCCTTTTGACAATTTGCATGTATTTGTTTTTAAACACGTGCGTGATTATTATTGTTATCCATGTCAATTCAGTTATATGACTGCGATCAAGGAATGTTCTCAATTCACCTTTAAGTCAATCATTCAGTTGTAAATCGGGGCATACATCATATGGGCACTTATACAAATGGGAAAGGGGAATTCATCGAATAGGAAAAGGTTCATAATTATGTAAAACGGGCATCTTTCAAATTTGAATAGGGGCACAAATAAAAGAGGAAGCGACACTTATTATGAAAGAAAAAAGTGTAACTTATTTGAAACAAAAATATACACTTTTCTTTCGTAAAAGGATGCACTTTCGGTGTACTTGAAGAAAAAAAGAGAGGAGCATTGTGCCCCCCCCCCCCTTCCCGCCATTGATGCAGATAAGAACGCCCCAAATAGAGAGAAAGAGATAATCGAAGAGCAATATGGAGGGGTAAGGGTAGTATAAAAACATACATGTACAAACAGTGAATGAGCATGTAATAACGATAATAGCACAATCAAGTACAACGAAGAGCCTTACAATGAAGTCTGTGGCGGATCCAGGCATTTCTAACCAAGGAGGGGGGGGGGGGGGGGGCGAAGAAAAACAGAGATTTTTTTTCTTCTCCTGGGGGGGGGGGGGGCGAGTTGTTTGTTTGTTTAACAATGGTAATATTTACGTTACTATCGTATTTGTTAACCGTTGTTGGGGATCCGCGCCCGTGTACAGTACATACAATGTGGAACAATACTTACGTGATGAAGCCACACAATGAGGTCGCCTCTTGATGATGTTTCATGACATTTGAGATGAGTTACCAGTTTACCGCCCTCTTTAGTGCCACAACTATTTAACCTATGTTCAGAAAACAGAGTGATACAGGTAAGGTGCGTTGAAGTTAGAGTAAAGAGAAAGAAGCAGAGAGAGAAAGATAATGGAATACATATAGTAGAGAGACATACAAAGGACAGAGAAATTGAGAAAGAGAAACAGACAGGAAATGCGTAAACCATAATACTCTTAGTATTTTCGTGTAGGGATTTATACATTATATTTGATTTGTTTTATCCCCATGAACGATTTTGTAGGCCTCATTTAATTTTTTAAGCAACAACAAATACAAACTCCGGTCTCCGAGGTGGAGACGGAAGGGGAACGATCGGGGTGGGGGTGGGGGAGGTGTCTCATGAGGCCTTGAATTTGATATTAAAATTAATCAGATCAATTTTAACCCTAATCGGGCAGGGGGGCTGTTATGCCCCCCCCCCCCCCCCCCCCGCGACGTTTCCTTTTGTTCGTGGACGCGTAAGGATGATGCCCCGCCGCTTGGTGACTTTTTGCTTTCGAGTCTTGCGCATCTTTTAAAACAATGTTTTTCGAAATTCGGACCTACCGTTACAAAGTCGGGTAACCTTTTGTCTTCGTGATTTGTGTAAAAATAGGGTGATCACACTGCCTGTGCAAATAGTCTGCCCCGCGAACACACACACAACAGCAGTCAGT
Source organism: Strongylocentrotus droebachiensis (assembly GCA_035222895.1). Taxonomy (NCBI): domain Eukaryota; kingdom Metazoa; phylum Echinodermata; class Echinoidea; order Camarodonta; family Strongylocentrotidae; genus Strongylocentrotus; species Strongylocentrotus droebachiensis. Next base: position 56,994 of record JAVYIG010008684.1, on the reverse strand, counting down.
TGGTAGCAATAGCAATTTGTGTAAATGTACTTAAACAAAACTAAACAATATTTTTGAATTTCTATTTCACATATATTTTAAGCATACCTTTAACTACAATTCTGTGTAGTTTCATTGCTATAGGCATGTGGGAAATATGTTAATTATTGAATTAGAATATTGTCTTTTCAGCCATGTATGACATGGCCCGCTGATCGCCCATTGACTCGCGCTGCTATTCCGCGTGGTGAAAAAAATATGCACCTCAATGTATAAGACTCCCCTACAAAATTGCAATATCCTCATGTGTTTCACTCATTGAATTAATTTGTTATTTACACTCAAGGTAGCCACAACTGTATTAAGATCACTAAAGTTTCTGCCATTCTCAAATTCAGTCTCTGTGGAGTGTTATGGCCTGTTGAATGGTATCTCGGAAAATCGTCACAAATCCTCAAATCTGACATGTTTGAAAAAGGCAGATATACTGTGATGTAGCTGAAAGTCTACAAATTCTTATCATATGATCGGTTTTTCTGAATTATTTGTGAAACACATGAGGAAATAAGCCAGTTCACGGTTGCAGTCTGAGCATGAGCAGATAAAGGTCATTGCAGAACAAATTTTGAAATACACGGAGACGAAATACTGGATACGTGCTCATGAAAGTTATGTAACATTATTCATTCATGCACATTCAGTGCACTCCATTGTACACAGGTGGAAGTATTCTTTAAAAATGGGGAACAAAGGCTATTTATAAAGCACCTCCATCGCTGTAGGAGTGATTATTTCAAAATGTACAAAGTGGGACCTCTTCATGTGTTGAAGATCTGTGGATATTCGGGGTCATTGCAGTAAGGTGCTAACCGTGAACTTGTCTATAGCTGTGACGGTGATCCAAGTAATTTCCATCGCCATATTGTATTGGCATTGCAAAAATATTAGGAATTTAAGGTCAATATTTGGTGTAAATATGATCTATGAATATATGATTTTAAAAATGACCCCAAAATGAACAGTTTGACTTTCCTAATTTGCATAATGAGTGCGCGAATATATAATTAGCTGAAATGACCTAATTTGCATATTTGATGAATATTCATGATTTTATTTTATTACAAATAAAATATATTTCCATACCTGTCTGATATACATAGGTTTCATTGATGTATCATGTTCGGTTTTGATTTGATTACATATGCGCATATTAATTAGGCGGACTTAGTTATTTTCACAACTTTTTTATATCTGCTCTCTCATCTCATCTCATCTGCCCCGTAGTCTGGCTGACCGTTGGGGCACCACTGTAGATTTTACAACCAGCTTCCTCCATTCCTCGCGGTTCTCAGCTTTCCGCCGTATGATATTCCAGTCAAGGCCAGTCCATTATTTGATGTTATCTTCCCATCGTTTCTTCTGTCTGCCTCTTCGTCTTCCTCTCTGTACTGTTCCCTGTAGGATAGTCTTGGCCAGTCCAGATGATCGTGTGACGTGCCCATACCACTTCAGTTTCCGTCTTTTTAATGAAATCAGGAGGTCTTCAAATGGCCCGATGGCGTTTTCAATTCTGTTTTTCACTACCTCATTGGTTATATGATCTATATACGAGATACCGAGGAGTTTGCGGAAACATCTCATCTCCAGTGCTTGTATCCTTCTTCCAATGTCTGCTGTTATGGTCCATGTTTCACATGCATACAAAAATATGGACATGACCAGGGAGCGCATCAGTCTGATCTTGGAGCTGATGGCGATGTTTTTGTCCGTCCAGATGATTTTTAGTTTGGTCACTGCAGCTGTGGTCTGGGCTATCCTGGAGAGTACTTCAAGCTTGGATCCCTCATCCGATACTATAGCTCCCAGATATTTAAAGCTACGGACTGTCTCCAGTTTCTTGCCATTTACGGTAATGTCGGTATTGATGCCATTGGTGTTGTTCGTCATCAACCGGGTCTTTTCTGCACTGATCTGCATACCATATGACGTGGAGGTCTTTTCAAGGTAATTTACCAAATTGACTAGCTCTTGCTCTTGTCCAGCTGGCCGTCAATGTCGTCAGCAAAACGCAAGTTTGTAATTGTCCTGCCTCCGATGCTGACTGTTCCTTTATGGTCTTTAAGTGCATCATCTATTATTCTCTCTAAAAAGATGTTAAAGAGAGTGGGGGAGAGTAGGCATCCTTGACGTACTCCGATTGTGGTTCGGAACCATTCTCCTATGTTGTTATCAAGCAAGACTGCGCTGGTCGCCTTGTGGTATAGGCATTCTATGGTTTTGATCAGGTTGGCGTTGATGTTATACAACCTCATGGTTGCCCATAAAGCTGCATGCCAAACTCTGTCGAACGCCTTCTTGAAGTCCACGAAGACGTGGTAAAGGTTTTGCTGGTGTTGCAGGTACTTCTCACAGAGTATTCTAAGATTTAGGATTTGCTCAGTTGTGCTCCTTCCTGCTCTAAAACCTGCCTGTTCTTCTTTGATGATCTCCTCAGCTTGTGGCTTCAGTCTATTCAGGAGGATTCTTAGCATGACCTTACTTGGATGACTGATCAGGCTGATGGTACGGTAATTTTGGCATAGTTGTAGGTTGCCCTTCTTCGGGAGAGTGATGATCAGGGACTGAGTCCAAGGTGAGGGCCACTCTCCTGTCTGCCAGATCTTGTTGCAGATGATGAGTAACATATCTATCATGGCCTCTCCTCCTGCCTGGACCAGCTCTGATGAAATGTTGTCCACTCCTGCCGACTTGCCTTTCTTCAGTGATTTTACTGCGGCTTCAACTTCTACCCGCAGGATAGGGTAGCTGTCATTGTTGGTTGGTGGAGGGACATCTAGTACCTTGGGATCTCCTATTATTGTGTGTGTATACAGTTCGAAACAATACTCTGTCCACCTCTTTCGAATATCTTGTTCTTCTGTGAGACATTTCCCTGCTTTGTCTTGGATGATGGTAGTTTTTCCTAGTTTCGAGCATGTTAGTTCTTTCACAAGTTGGTAGGCTTTCTTGCTGTTATTTTTCCGCAGGTTTTCTTCGATATCTTGGCATTGTTCTTCAATCCATGTCTTCTTCGCTTTTCTCATGCCTTTTTTTAACTTGCTGGTTAACTTCTCTGTATAATTTTACACCTTCAGCCGTATTCTTCTTTTGCTTCAGTTCTCTGCGTTTGTCGCATAGCTTTGGTATGTCATCTGTGACCCAGGGCTTCTTTGTTGGTCGGTGTTTCCCAAGGATGTCGTTGGCTGTTTCTGTCACAGCAGTGTTAAATTTGTTGATCAGAGTGTCTATTTCGGTGTCCTGATTACCAAGGACGAGGAGTGGAGCAAACTTTCCTCCTATCGTTGCTTGAAAAATTTCTGCGATGTTGGGGTCCTTGAGTTTTTCAAGACTAAACCTGATCCTTTTGTTGCCCTGGCTTTTCATCCTTTGGAGGCGTAGTCTGAAGGTCATCATCACAAGCTCATGGTCACTTCCGACGTCGGCTCCTGGAAAGCTCCTGGTCTTTGCGATGTTCGCACTTGACTGGAAGCGTCCTTTGACCATGATGTAGTCGATCTGATTGTGATATTGTCCTCATGGGCTGTGCCATGTCCAGCGTCTAGATGGTTTGTGTGGGCCAAATGTGTTCACCACCTTCAGGAGATTATATTTGGCGAATTCTAAGAGCCTCAAGCCTCTTTCGCCGGTTTCACGGTTGCAATATTGGCCACATGTCCCCTTCCAGTTCTTGCTTGCGTCCTCTCCTATCTTTGCATTCCAGTCGCCCTGCACTACAATGATGTCTTTCTTTGGCGTCTGGTCTATGACTTTTTGCACTTGATCATAGAAGTCTTCAATGACATCGTCATCATAGTCAGTGGTTGGGGCATAGGCTTGGATGATGGTGATGTTAAAAGGTGATACCTTCAGACGAATGGTAATGAGTCGGCTAGAGATTGGTCGGCATCCCATGATGGCATTCACAGTGTCTTTGTAAATGAGGAATCCAACTCCATGCTCATGTCTGACTTCACTGCCACTGAAGTAGAGTTTGTGGCCTTCTGGAGTAGACGTTTCTCCGAAGTTTTTCCAACGTACTTCACATAGTCCAAGGATATTCCATCGGTATCTCTCCATTTCGTGCGTTAGTTCTTCAACTTTTCCTGCTGCTCTCAGTGACCTCACATTCCAGGTGCCAATGGTGATATTGTTTCTGGCACGTAATGATTTTGGTCCATCAGTAACATATTTTTCGCCTCCGTCCTGATGGCCGGCAACGGAAGGTGCGGTCCTTGTTTCGGGCGACGACCGAGCCGGTATAGATTGAGTTGTGGCAGATTCGCAGAAATGGCAAAAACGACTTATGTTGTTGGCTTCTGTTTTCAAAACGGTAATAGATATATGAATTTTCTTTTTTGTATTTTTTACCAAAAAGATGATATTTTAGTGTCTGATAATTTAATTATTATTTGTGTCCAAGAAAGTGATGAATTAAGTTGTCAACTTTGTCGAATTATGCCATTTTTGACAATCTGACCATTTCTGGCAAGTTTTTCGGTAATTTTGCGATATCAAAAAAATGGTATAAAATCACAACGCATTGACCGATTTTAATTTTGTTTTTTTAAGCTTTCATAAAGCTTGATCATTTGCAACCATCAAATAACATGTGTTTGTTGTAATTATTTTTGGTGTGCTATACCCAGTAAAAAGCTTATGGAAATATCAATGTTGCTATTAAACAAGAGATAAAACACTAGTTATTTGGTCTTTTTTTTTGGATAGTTTCGGTGTTTGTTTTCGGGTTAAATATAGTTGAATTAATAGTTAAAATGAAATAAAACAACAAAAACAATAAAAAACATAATACTTCAAATAACATGGAAATACTTAAGAAATTATCAAAATAATAGAAAACATAAGAAACAAAATGGCTTTTCCAAAGTTGTTTTTTGTAATATTATTCTAAATGGTCTAAAGAATATATGAAGTGAAAATGAATGTTTAAATATGAAAAATATATGATGTTTGGGAAAAAAAGTAAACTTTATGGCCTTATTTGCATAAATATGCAAATAACTGATTTTTTCCAAAAAATGAAATTTCACTTGACATGCACGCACAGGGAAACACGTTTAATACTGATCGAGTAAGCCTGTAAACAAAAAAAGGAAAATAAATATCCTAGAATCGACCCTGACAACAATTATTTTGCATAACTACGTTACGTCCACTTCTAATTACTATGAGGTGGTAGATTTTGCGAACAAATTTGCGATAACCGAAAAAATAATGCATTGTTTTCGAATATACATTTCAACGTGAGTATTTTATTAAAAAAATGATTCCTAAAAAAAAAAAAAAGTATTTTAAATTTCCAGTTTGATGTAATTGGCATCTCGGAGACTTGGTTAACAGACGCTAGTCTTTCAATAAATATCGATGAACATACTTTTATCTGTAAGAACAGAAACCATGGTCGTGTCGGGGGTGTTGGAATGTATATAGCGGACTCGCATAATTATTTCCTAAGAGATGACCTGACGCTTCATTCAGAAACATGTGACTCCATTTTTATAGAAATAGTTCAAGAAAAGAGAAAGAATATTGTAGTTGGTGTAGTATGCAAACCCCCAAATACTCAGACCGATATTTGTTCTGAAGCACTGGACATTGTGTTCAACAAAATAACTAGCGACAACAAAATGTGTTATGTAATGTGTGATTTTAATATCGATTTATTACAACATCATAAAAGCAACTCCGTAAAAAACGTCATCGATATAGTATTCAGTAACTCATGCTACCCCTCAATTGACAAACCTACACGAATTACGAATTCACCTGCCACTTTAATAGATAATATACTTACAAATAACTTACTTTCATTTCATGATACTGGTCTATTATATTGTGATGTATCCAATCACTTGCCTGTCTTTACCATTTCAAAGTTAAATGTTGCTAATGTAAAATCATCGAAAGTAAACATAGGTCACAGAATTATAAATCAGAGAAATATTGAGGCCTTAATTAGGAATTTGCACGAAGTCAACTGAAGGCATGTATATGCTGCAGACGATCCAAACGATATTTATAATATTTTTCAAAATACATTTCGTGCATTGTATGAAAAACATTTTCCAATTGTATTTGAAAAAAACAAAAACAAGAAATTAAAATGTTGGATGACGAATGGACTGTTACAGTCGATCCGACATAAGAATAAATTATACAAAATGTATTTACGTAACCCATCAGACCAAAATGCTTATGTGTTTAAAAATTATCGTAACCTACTCACAGGATCGATTCGTAAAGAAAAATATCAGTATTTCAATGACAAATTTGTACTTAATAAATCTAATGTAAATCGTACGTAGCAAACGATCAATTCACTACTTAACAAAAGTAAGCCAGCTGAGATCTCTGTATCTTATTATAACGGGGACATCGTCAAGCCATTCGTATGCAAACCCCGGATGCAAACGTCAACGATGCAAAGGAACGGGTCACAAAAGCTATGAATGTGAAGCGTCACGTGATCAGACCCCGAGCGTCGGCACCACAGGTGAGCATGAGCCGAAGAATGGTGAACGCCCTTGTGGCACTGAGAGTTCGGTGAACACGAGTCACACAACACGAGTAGTAAACACAGCCGTGGGAAAAATGTAAACAACACAAGTTCATTGGCGCAGAAAGATTTAAATAGTCGTACAACACACGATGAGCGATCGAAACAACGAAGTCTGACGGATCTTTGGTCGAAGAGCTCACCTGTTAGTGCAAGTCAAAGCTCGGATCCCGAGAACAGCGATAACACTGATGGATATGAATCAACCGACCACCGATCAGAAAATGGGGAAAGCGACAAAGATAAGAAACGAAAAGATCGACAAGAAAGAAAAAGGAGAAGAAAGGGTTCAAACAAAAAAATAGTTCAGGTAACTATACTCATCAGAAGAAAAGCGAAAGTCAAGAGTTACAACAAGGAAAGACAAAGAAAGACACGATACAAAAATCGAAGAAACGAAGGAGAAAAGGCTCTAACAAAAAGAAGCCTGGTTGCAATTACAAATCAGTATATAACAACTTTCGGATATTATATCAATGACCGAAGATGTTAATTGTTTAAATCTCTTCTCTCTGAATGTGAGAGGGCTAAAAAATAAGCAAAAAAAAATATGTTGTTTCAATTTCTTGTTAGACAAAAGTCAAATGTAATTTTATAACAGGAAACATTTTTTACAGAAGAAATACGAAAACAAATTGATAAAGAATGGGGAGGCAAAACTTTTCACTCGTTTGGAACGAAGCATAGCAGGGGTGTTGTAATCCTAATAAAGAAGAACGTGTCGTTTCATAATAGATTAATTCACCTATCAAATGACGGTAGAATTATAGTGGTTGAAAAAAGCAGGAGAGAGGAAAAATTAATGTAAGAGTAATGTCTATGCACTAACTGAAAACAAGAACAAAGATGCGTTTTATGAACGTCTATCTAGATGTATAAGAAATGTTGACAAATTAGATTCCTATGCATTGATTATTGGTAGTGACTTAAATTGTGTTAACGATGCGTTGTTTGATACTATCGGATGTAGAACAGTTTACAAACAGCCTAAAAAATATATAAAGTTACTGAAAAAATATGGTATGATTGATATTTGGAGAAAAATGCATAAAGATATAAAACAATTAACATATCGAAATAGTCATTTAAAAATGGCGTCGAGAATTGACTTGTGGGTAGTGCAAAGTACCTTTAAGCAATTTGTACAGCGCACATGTATAAAAACCCAAACCTATGTGTCCAGATCATTGTGCTATTACCATAGAGATTATGATATCTGGCGTCTCCAGAGGATCATCGTATTGGAAGTTTAACAACTCCTTGTTAAAGAATAAGGAACATAAAATGGGTGTTAGAAATGTTATCCGGAATGTGACATTTGAACATAGGACAGACTCTGACACTAGTTTGCAGTTTGTGTGGGACATGTGTAAATTTAAGATTCGTGATTATATTATAATGTTTGGAGAAAAAAAAATTAAATGAAAGGAAAATTGTATTTGAGTTAGAAAAGAAATTTGAAAGATTGCACGATCAAGTATGCAACGGAAGAAAAGAACAAGAAGAAGAGTTGACTAGTGTAAAAATGGAGTTAAATGCGTATTACAAATATTTATGTGATGGTGCTAGAGTTAGAGCAAGGGTTTCTGTTTGAAGAAGGGGAAAGTAATTCCAAATATTTGTTAGGTTTAGAAACAAGAAACGGTGCCAAACTATCCATCTCTTGTTTAAGGATTCCGATTGGGAGAAGTTGGAGTACGACAAGGACAAAATCTTAAAGTTTTACTCAAGACTCTATAGGTCAAATGAGTGTAATGAAGAATTAATAGATTCATACATGACAGAAGTAGAAATACCACGTCTAAATAGACACGAAGCAGATGCATGCGAAGGGCTCGTTACGTTGATTTTTTTGAAGAATTAGACGGAAATTTGGACTCTGCTCTCTCGGAAGATATGAGCTGTATTATTTTAGGTGATTTCAATTGTGATTGTATGCCACACCAACTTGATCTGAATGCTGAAAAGTTAATGTTTTATACAAATATGTACGGGCTAAGTCAGCTAATTGATACTGCCACAAGAGTTACACAAACCTCTTCAACTTTAATTGATTTAATAATTGTATCAGACAAGGAACTTTACAATGAATGGGGAATATTTGAAACTAGCATAAGTGATCATTATTTGGTGTATACGGTTCGCGATTTTAGTGCAAAGATCCATAACAAATCTGAATACGCAGAATTTCGCTCGTTTAAAAATCTTGACGAGGAGAAATTTTACAGTGAATTGAGAAGTACTCCTTGGCAGGTCATAAAAGATATAGATAATGTTGATGTTGCGTGGGATATGTGGTTGACTATATTCAATAATATAATCAACAAGCACATACCAGTATGTAAAAAGCGGATAAGAAAAAAGGCATGTCCATGGATATCTGACGAGATTGTTAAGCTTATGACGGAACGTGATGAAGTTCTCAAAGCTGCTAAAGCTAACAAAAGTGATGATCTTTGGAACACCTACAAATATCTAAAGAATGCAGTTATTCATCTCTTGAGGAAAAGAAAAAGAGAATATAATGCAGACCAGATCTCGCAAAATCATAACAATAGTAAGCAAATGTGGAGATGTTTGAGAAACCTGGTGCCTAAGTCATTACCTATATCTCCCAATAGCATAAATGTTGATGGTGCTAATGTGTCAGACAATGCAAATATTGCTGAAGCTTTTAATGACTTTTTCATTTCTAATGCTACTAAGATTACAAAGGACCTGCGAAGGAATAAGTCTCAACTGAGAGTAGACGAGGATAATAATATTAGTCCAACTCATTCGCAATTTAATTTGAATTTGACTTTTAAAGATGACGAAGAATGTTATCGCAGAGTCTCTTTGTGATATCATTAACAAATCCCTGTCTACAGGAGTTGTTCCACGTGAATGGAAAAAGGCTCGGGTAGTACCAATATTCAAATCTGGAGATATTTCTTCTTTGAATAATTACCGCCCCATTTCAATATTACCTATCGTGAGTAAAATTATAGAAAGGGCCGTCCACCAACAACTCAATGAATTCTTGGACGTGAATCAATTATTACACCCTAATCAGTCTGGATTTAGACCTAAACATCCAACAGCTACTGCCCTTGCAAAACTTGTAAATCAATGGTCGTTGAATATTGATAACAAAGAAATTTCTGGAGTTGCCTTCATAGATCTTCGTAAGGCTTTTGATACTGTTGACCATGAGCTACTTCTACATAAACTAGCTTGTATAGGTTGTAGTAATAGGACTATTTATTGGTTCAAATCATATTTAGGGGATCGACAACAAGTGACCCAATTCAAAGGAGCCAAGTCGCATCCATCAACCATCAAATTAGGTGTGCCACAAGGTTCAATTCTTGGTCCCCTTTTATTTTCAATACATGTTAATAGTCTACCTGAATGTACTGCTGAAGGTATCATAGATATGTATGCTGACGATACGACACTTACCGTCAGTGCAAATGATGCAACTGTTGTGGAAGAAAAATTAACTGTTGCGTTAAACAGAGTCATGGCATGGATTAAGGGAAATCGTCTTGTTCTTAACACTGAAAAAACTTGTGTCATGTTAATAGGCTCTCCTGCTAATCTCAAGAAAATTGAATCTTTCACCATTTCATTAAACGGCAATTTGATCAAAAGAGTTCAATTCACCAAATGCTTAGGACTTTTGATAGATGAAGAATTGAAATGGTCTAAACAAATCGAAAACGTAAGTAAACTTACCCAGAAAAACATTAGCATGATAAAGAGAGCAAAGAGTTTTTTGCCTCAAAAATCCTTAAAGTTACTTTATAACAGTCTAGTGTTGCCACGATTAGATTACTGCTCTGTTGTATGGTCGAACCGATTTCATTCTCATACAACTAAGCTGCAAAAAAATCAAAAGAGGGCTCAAGAATAATATTGAACAAGACATATGACACACCGTCGGCTGATTTGTTCACAAGTCTTAAATGGATGACACTAGACAAGCGGTTTGAGTTAAGTCGCGTTATGATCATATATAAATGCGTTCATAACTTAGCACCTTCTTACCTTCAGGTAGGCTTAATCAATCCTAATGATGTACATGAGCATCATACAAGGCAAATAGACAGTGGATGTTTACGTGTGCCTAGATTTCACACTGATTGTTATAAGTGTAGCCCAATTGTTTCTTCCATATTTGAATGGAATAAGCTAGATAATTCATTGAGAACGGCTTCCTCTGTCAATTCATTTAAGAGATTGTTTAAACAAAGTTGTAATTTGTGAATGGCTCAGCCGTACATACACTACGTGCATGTTCTGTAATATTTACATGACTTATTGACATAATTGCGACTTAATTAATATTTTCCTATTGACATTACTGTTTACTAGGTTAATGATTATGTTTATTTTGCAAACGAGTATTATTTTTGTAACTGTTCTGTATAAATGTTATAAACGATGTAAATATGTTCATTCAGGGCCCCATGGAAGACCACTACTTGTTGGTGAATGGGCTACCCTGTCAAAAGATTAGAAATAAATAAATAAATAAATAAATAAAGAGATTACTGAGACGACAACAAGTATGAAACCTAATAAAGTACCAGGGTTCGACGGTTTAAGCGTAGAATTTGATAAGGAATTTTGGTCAGAAGTAAATGATCTGGTTCTTCATAGTTTGAACGAGGCTTTTGAGAAACGACATTTAAGTTATTCACAAAGGAAAGGCGTTATTACTTTATTGTCTAAAGGTGGAGATAAATAGGAACTTGAAAATTGGAGACCAATAACTATTTTAAATATAGACTACAAGATATTAGCGATGGTTTTGACCAAAAGATTACAAAATGTGTTAGCAAATATTATTAATGAAGATCAAGTAGGCTATTTAAAGGGTAGAAGAGGTATTTATAATGCTAGACTACTTCAAGACGTGGTTGACTACCATCATTTAACGGCTAGAGATGGGGCAATTATTTTTTTACAGATTTTAGAACAGCTTTCGACTCGTTGGAATGGATATACATTGACAAGTGTTTGCAGTTATATGGTTTTAGGCATTCCTTTCGGCAATGGATTGAATTGTTATATTCAAATCCAAGCTTATCAGTTACAGTAAATGAACGGTTTACTGGCAATATTTAACCATCTAGAGGCATCAGGCTGGGTTGTCTCCTGTCTGCCCTACTTTTTATCCTGAGTGTCGAAGTTTTACGCAACCTAAATTTAAGACAGAATGTAAATATTATAGGTATTACTATCGGAAGACACAAAACAGAAATTAAGGTAGCTCAACTGGCTGATGATATGACTATTTTACAAGACGTTAAATCTGGAAGGAAGTTAATAAATGTGATTGACAATTTTGAAACGGTATCGGGAATGCATTTAAATACGAATAAAACTAAAGCTATATGGTTGGGCAAAACTTCTCTTTCAGAGACAATAAAGAATATAAGTTGGTGTAATACTTTTGTTAAATCTCTGGGTAAGAACTTCAGTAAGAATAAACCTTTGAGTATTAATATGAATTGGTCTGAAGAAAGATTCATTAAAATACAACAGCTTTTAAATTCTTTAAAACGGAGAAACTTGACATTTAAAGGGAAAGTAATTATCTTAAAAAGCCTTGTTCTTTCAAAATTGATTTATACAGCTCAAGTTTTATCGTGCCCTATGGAATGGATAAAAGCGTGTAAAAAGTTATTTCATAGTTTTTTTATGGGGTAATAGAGCAAAAGTGAAAAATGAAAACATGATAAATACTCTTCAAAATGGAGGCATGAATATGGTTGACATGTGTCCACAATTTATATCGTTACGAATAAACTGGTTGTTTAGCTTCCTAAGTTTTAAAGAACTCCAAGAAAAGAAAGGGAAATGGATAAAATAAATATTGAGTATTGGATTGAAAAACTGGGAGGGATTGATATCATTATAAATTGTAGATGTTTACCAAAATATGTGACTTCTTATAGAGGGAAAATACCTGATTTCTATTGTGATTTACTTTATACATGGTTTACTGTAAAGCAAGTTAATTGTGTAAAAGATATACAACACACCTATGGAAGTGTTACAAAAGAAATGATTTGGTTAAATTATAATATCAAATTTAAAGGAAAAGCATTGTTGTATAAAAATTGGATAAAATCGGGTATATTATATTTAGGGGATATAGTAATAGAAAATAGATTTTGACAGTCAAAGAATTGAAAGATAAACTTATCTATTATGATGGTAGATGGTTAAGTGAATATGCAACATTAAGAACCGCAATACAACAAAGATGGAGACGAATCATAAAATATGGCGAACAAGTTTATGATTTTAACGATTACAAACGTAAATCAGTGATATACTCTAATTTGAATTTGAATAGTTATGAATAATCAATACACTCTATTACTGTGACAAAATATATATACGGAACTCATACAATTAATCCAAAAACCATCTAGGGCGGTAGAATTCTGGAACAAAACCTTACAGACAAATTTGTCTATTAAGTGGGATTCTTTATGGTTATTTAAATTGAAATATGCTCGTGATAATTATTTGATACAAGTAAACTTTAAATGTATGTATAATATTTGACCAACACCTGTTAATTTATTCAAATGGAAAATCAAAGAAAACAAATATATACATGTATTTTTGTAATGCAAACATATTTACCGATTTTGGAAGGTTATTGAAATATTATTATGTAACTCCTTCTGTAAAATTTTTAAATTCTCACTCATTTGTGTTGTATATGGTTTTCATGACGCAAAAGAAAGTGTTACAGATATTGATTTAATACTTCATTATGCTTTATTTGCAATATATAAAGCGAGTGTTGGAATCAATTTAATAAAAATGTAGTAACAAGAATAATAAGCAAATATTTTGTGTTTATGTTGAAATACACAATAGAAGTAGAGGAAAATAAAACTAAGACAACAGTATTGAATATTACCAAGTAGAAGAAGACAATTACTGATTTACAATCTGCTATCAAGTAAAAAGATATACATAATTTGATTTGATCTCATTTAAACATGTGATTAAGTGCTTTGTAATGAATATTTATGTACTACGATGTTGTCCGTGATTTTATCTGAATAAAGATTTATTAAAAAAAAAAAAAAAAAAACGGGGACATCGCTACAGAACCGAACATTATTTCGAACTCCTTTAATGACTTCTTTACAAGAATTGGTCCATCTTTAGCAAATAAAATCCCAGGTACCCAAGCGAATTATTTAAAGTATATGAATGATCCACCTGTTGACTCTTTGTATTTATATCCTACTAGGGAAAACGAAATTTGTAACATTGTTAGTACTTTTGGAAACAATAAAGCTGCAGGTTTGGACAAATACAGTCCAAGAGTCATTAAACAGATCATTATATACATTTGTAAACCACTATGCCATATATTCAACCTTTCATTATTAAACGGAGTTTTTCCAGATGAGCTAAAGAAAGCTAAAGTAACACCAGTCTTTAAATCTGGTGACAAGAATGAATTTACAAACTATAGGCCCATTTCTGTATTGTCAGTCTTCTCTAAATTAGTAAGACAGTTGACAGTTAAAAGAATATATCATGAGTTGATTAAAACAAAATCGAAGAATCTAGAGGGGATGAATTTTGGCGTAATACTTATCTGTATGGTCAGATGTATGGTTATTTAAGTTCAAAGGTATAAAAGACAGCTTACTAATTAATTTCAATTTTAAATTCATGTACAATATCTTATCAATACCATATAATTTGTTTAAATGGAAATGCCACTAAGCAATGTTATTATTATAATCAAACAGGTGATTGTATACACATGTTCTTTTTTTGTAACTAAGTCATTAAGTTTTGGAATGAATTTGAAAGGAATATCAAGAAATATTTCATGTCTAATTTTAATTTCAAACAATGTAATTTATTGTTTGGTATTGATTTTAATTAAAAGAAGGAAAAAGATGTTGATTTTATTTTGAATTATGCACTGTTTTCTATTTACACAAGATTTGATGGAAAATAAATTTAAAAGAAAAGAACAAAAGAGAGACTTTACTTATTACATTTTGGTTTACAGATGGAAGTAAATATTAGAATTATATTTATATGCCTCCTGAAATGGAGGCACATTTTAAAAATGTGAATATATTTATATTATTAGGAAAAAAATAAAGAAGACCTGAAATAGTCATTTTTCTACTGAACCTTCATGAAGAAGAGACATGAGGCATTCATTAACCGATTGACTGTTACAAGTCATCCCTATTTCAGACTTTGTTTACAAACATTGACCCAAATAGTAAGTCTAGTCATGTTTTTGCTATTGTCCAAAGATATGTAGTGCAGTTATCTTATTGGCATATTCCTACTCATGTGCGTCCTTCCTGTTGTCCAGCACAGTCTTGGGCTTCCTGCAAGTTTAGAATTCTTATCTCTATTAATATTAGGGTGATTCAGATAGTTTTCTTGCAAAGTTTTGTTGTTAAACAGGTGAAGGCAATATGTTAGTAGCTTGGGCGTTGATTGAAATTCCTTATACAAGAGGAACCCTAGCTAGAATTAATATTAGGCACTTGAAGCTTAGGATCTGGAGAGGCAAGAACTCTTAGTGCTAATGTCTTAGAGCAGCCGCAGCAGCTAGCCTGCTATGGGTTTGGTGGCTTCAGCTAGGCCGACAGAGTCGGGCGACGGCAGCATGTTTGGGTTGCACCTTTTGAAACTAGGCGCGGCAGTTTCTTGTATTTATAGCTTGCACCAGAATTGTCTGTACTGGACACGGGCTGCTCCTATCTTCCAAGCTTTCTTGTCACCAGTCAAACTGTAAGTGAATTCTAGTTATTTCTATTGTGCTTTAATTCATTTAGCAAGTTGTCAGGGATAGTAATTAATGGATAAATAAGATAAGCCTGAATGACAATCATTTGAAGGCTCTCACTATGAACATGACGGACAAAGAAAGCGGACAAAATATACAGTTCCTCATTCTACCCTCAACAATTGCTATGGTAGGCAAAGGAACATCCTTTCACTGCTATTATGTAAAAATCTGTAGAACAGGTGTCACATGCATATTCACCTGTTCTAAACATTTTTACATAACAGCAGTGAAGGATGTTCCTTGTCTACCACAGCAATTGTTGAGGTTAGAATGAGGAACTGTATATTGTGTCCGCTTTCTTTGTCCGTCATGTTCATAGTGTAAGTCTTTAATTGTAAAATCATTTTATGATTATAGTCTTGCATATGTAATATTATCCTTAACAGAGAAAAGGAATGTTTCTTATTTCAATATGGATGCTGTTCATTATTATCTAGTTGATGTGTGTTATATAATACCAAAAACATGAATGTATTTTTATGAAACCCTAATATAAAGTTAACATTTGCATTGTGATTACTCTTGGAATAATTAGGCTTATCATAACAGCCTAAAGATGAAGATTGTATTTTGTTAGGATATGTAGTTTTTATGCCTTGGTATTGTATTATCGTAAGCATGAATCCGATGACCGGGGTAATAATATATATCTGTAAAGCGCATTGAGAGGGCCTGCGGTCCTGAAATGCGCTATATAAGGACGAACTATTATTATTATTATTATTAGATGGCGTTAACTATGGCGTTAACCCTGGTGTAAACTTCAATGTTATCCAGGATGTAAACCAGGCGTAATCTATAGCGTAAACTACGACGTAACGTCCACGTAATTCCCACATGCACTCCAATACCCGAAGTGTCGAGTGTACAGTGGTCCGGCTAACGTCGAAGACTTCGACGAATACTTCGACCACATTAGACAGTCAACATGCTGACTTCAGTGATCAACACCACTTCAAGTTCTTCAGACCAGGCTCTATATAAAAGAAGAGTTAAGGAATCGAACTGAAAGAACTTTTGGACTTGAACTTAATTTAAGCAGTGAACTGTTAATTTATTTGTAGGCTTTGGAGAAAAAAAATTCTCATAACCATGTTTGTATTTTTTATACAATATACTGGGTGTGATCGGAATTAGATCTCTAACAAGGACTATGAAAACTGTACTTTAAAAAAAGTGTTCTTTCTTATTGATTGCTGTAGGCGCATGGCAATGATGACAAAACATACTAATACGATCATATATGTATAAACTGAAACCCCTTACCTTTTCAACTTGGAGAGATGGATAATACCTTTGGTATGAAAATCTAGATGCCATGAGTTTGCAGTTCATGTAGATGCCACAGCTCTTAATACATTGCAACCTAGGATTTAAAACATAGATATACATATATCATAAAGAGAGCAAATAAAATGCTCAGAAAAATAATTGTCACTTTACATAATCTATTAAATGTGTTAAACTGAACAAAAGTATATTTTCATCAGTGATTCTAATTGTAATTAAAATGTTTTTGGTCCAATCGATATATGTTACTTAACGATATCAAGTTGGAAGATGGACTGTGTAACGGGAACCTGTTTTAATACCGATTTTGGACTTATCTTGATTTTGATTTTGATCCCAAAAATTTCCTTAAAATCTTGATCTTCAACTTGAGTTTTTATTTGTAATCTTCATCTACAACAGTTTTTTTAATATTGGATAGTCTTATCTTGAACCAAGCCCTATTGTACACAGATTGATTAAAATTACCCTCTGGTGAATAGAAGGAAAATAGATACCTTTACTGGTATATAACAAAGAGATAGAAGCTTACATCATGCAAATGTTCATTAGAGTTCAATCACTTGTTATATTTTAAATGCTGCCCTTTGCTATGTACAATATTGATCAAAATATGGCTGATCTAGTAATTAATCTATGTTTTTGAACTGTCATTGTTGGCTTTCTTTTAGATTAAGAACACAGAATTTTCAGTTTGTTAATGTTAAATCCAATATCCGGTATCTTAACCCTTTATCATAAATGAATATCAAGACTATGAACTCAACAACAAATTATTAACTTATTTCTATGTAGGTGTAAAAGAAGAAAAGAAGAAAAAACCTCACCCTTATTTAATATCGGTGTTCAAACTTTGCTAAGATAAAAACATCAAAAGACCACTTAGCATGGTAGGATCTTGCAGTACACCTTGAATCAGATTATTTTATGCAGATCTAAACCCTTTCCTCAGGCCGGGGTAGGATGAAAAGTTAGTCCAAGACGTTGAAGACAAGGTTGTAGAGAAGTATTAGACTAGAGTAGAGGTCTATTTCTCGGATAAGACTCAAGAGCCCAGGTCCACCCCATCATTGACTCTGAAATAAAAATGAAATGAAAAATATATATATATATATATCTAGAGCTCGAAACATGAGCCTACTACTGTACATAACATTCTAGATCTAGATCTAGTCTAAAATCTATTACTTGTTACTGTTAGATGTAGATGTAGAGTAGATTTAACTCCTGTTAATTTAGATTTCACACAAATACATGTAGATAGTCTAGATCTAGGACTAACTCTAAATTCTAACGTATCTTAGTTAATCCTGCACAAAAGGTGTAGTGTAGAGACTAGGTCTAGATCTACATCTAACCTAGACCTATATCTACTATCTAGCAATATCATGTAGACTTCTAGACTAAATTTACATTAATATCTTATTCTTAATCAAGATCTAAGCTGATCTTGGGTCTGAAACTGTGGAGACCAATCTTCTTTCATAAAATGTTAACGTCGAAACAATGATCTCTTTAATTGTTTATCAACATAAAACAAGGGGCACCGCACTGTCTACCAGCAAAAAACAAAACAAGATTTGGAATCTAACTAGCCTAAATCTCCAATTATAAGCACTGTCACTAAATTTGTCAGCAACCATACACCGCGATGACTCCTAAAGCCGTGGTGGACTTATTTTGTTATCAAATGCAAGAATAAACTATATTTCTTGAATTCAGACCTGTCCTAACCACATATTCAACGTCATTAGACAAGTGGGGGCCTACAGTTGGACATGCATTAATTTATATGAATGGGACGGAAATGCATGAACCGGTGCAATTCGTCCATCTTTTTTCTTAGCTCAGTTGGGGAATGTTAAACCCTATTATTACTAGTATTAGTTTATATTTATTTCAAATATCGTTCGGTTAAAACTGAGAAGAATATTTATCTTCTGCCAAAATATCAAGTTGTTACCAACAGAATGAATATTTTAGAAGAAAAAAAGTAATTTACTTACTTTTTGAGGACCTCTCTTGCAATTTTGTGGTTGATTGACCTAAAATCGACTAGCCTTGATCAGAGCCCTTTACATTTAACCTAACATTTATCAACATCGATTTTAGCTTAAATTTGATTCAATGAAACAGCTCACGAGCATCAGTTTTAAGCCAAAAGTGATTCAGCCTTTAAAAAAAAAACATTTTAAAAGATATTTAAAATTGAAATTAAATTAAGATGATGAGTCACCCTCCGGGGGGGGGGGGCGTGTGAATCGTGAAAACTAGTCATTTCCCCCCTAGTTTGGCATTGCTTAAGCTTCAACAAATCATACATTATGAGTCGAATTACGGGCGAGAATGATGATATGATAATAATGATAATCGTAATGATTATAATGATAATAATAATTATTCATGATAATGATAGTTCATTGTATAAGGATAAGGTTTGAATTTTAAGTCAACATGGACCCCGGGACATGTAATCACATTAATTTAGTTCCCGACGATGTATAATATTGATAATACATTCAACTGCATATTACAACTTTGGAAGTTCCATACAGTCATTCATATTATATTCATTGCTACTGTACAGTGTACATTAACAATCCTAAAATAACAATTGAGAGCGATAATCAAACGAAACCCATCCTAACTTTCAGTCAAACACCGTCTTGGAAGTTAACACCCACGTTTTAACCTTTGCATCCCTTCACGCATTCGTATCCTTATGCTTTTTCATGGCAGACTAACTGAATAGAATCATCTAAAACTTGTAAAAGGATTTTAATCTATTTTGTAAAAGAGTTGAACAAGAACCTACTCCACATTTGTTATCGTCTTCACATGTCTGCAGCACTCAATGAAGTAAACCAAGTCTTCCTCATATGAGCACTTCACCCATCTCAGATCTAGATGCTGCAGGTTCTTGGTGTGTTCTCCGATCAGAAGACCCAGTCTTTTCATCGTCTCTCTCGATACACGGTTCTTCTCTGATGGGAGTGATGGCAGTGCTGTATAAAGGTTGATGCGTGTGAGCTGCTGTCCTCCGGTCCGACGAAGACCAGCCGTGATCTGAGATATGTCTCTCTCTGCATCACCGATAGTGATATCGATATCTCTCAAGCCAGGAAGCGATGAGAGCAGACCTTCGTAGCTTTGTGACGTCACTCTCTCGGCTGATAGCTTTGTTACGGATGGAAGCTCAGGATGAGATGGAGAGAAGCTGAGAGAGGAGTCTGAGATGGTGAGAGTATGTAGCATCGAAAATGATCCGAGGCATGACCATAGTCCACTCGTCACGTCGGTAGTTAGAATAGATCCCTCGAACTTTACAGTCCTCACCTTGTGTTAAAAGAGAGAGTGAGAGTGAGGGATAGAGAGAGAGAGAGAGAGAGGTAAAAGTAAAAGAAAGAGAATTAAAGAAAGGTTGTACAAATAAGAATAACACTAATTAGTTGATATAGATATCTTATTAATATCTTCTTGTTGTCGGGATTGTGTAATGAATATTAAAGCAATCGAGACTGTGACCTGATCTTATCTGAGACTATTTGGTAAGTAATTAAAGCTCCCTCCCTACATATCCACAAAAATTACAATGGAGTGACTTTCGGATAATTAAAAACATTGGAAAGTAATTTTCCCCAAAAGAAGAAATATTCCATATAATTATGATCTATAGATCCGTCGTTTTACATAATTATATTGATGCGTCTCGTAATTTCCCTTTAATACATGAGTAGGCATTATGATTTATTTTATTATTATATTTGTTTCTGGAATGCATTAGCTTAATATTTACACTGCAGTTGGACAAAATCGAAATATGTTTTCTTGTTAATATTGCACATGAACAATATGTTTTAATTATAAAGCCTATATCGCGCAATGTAATTCATTAAACGCATTGACAATATGGTAGGGGAAATGGATATAGCCTCTGAATGGTACATACATTGTAAGCTTCAATTAATTCGTCAGGCTTAAAGGGATAGTTGAGTTCTGTTGCAGAGGGCGCTACACAAAAATAGTTTTTTGTGAGATAATGAAAAACTGAGTGTCAAATTTGAAAGAACATATAATTAAAATGACATAATCATCTTTGTTTGGTCAAAATCGGTTCAGAGACGGCTGAAATATCCATATATATAACGATTTCTAATACTTGTGTGCCACCTCAAATATTAGATAATTTGAAACAGCCGTTGAAACAACGAAATCGCGCCTTTTACGTCGTATTTCAGCCAATGCCGATGTTGGCTTTTTTGTTGGAATTTTCGTGTTGGTTATATTACGCACAACCAGGCGGCCCATGCATTGTTATTTTTAATAAAACAATTAATTAACGGTCACCGTATTTGTTTGAAAATGGAGCTGAATGAGTATGATCGTATTGGCTAAATTTCACACATTAATTGTTTGGGTCTAAAATTACCTTCATAGCAATTTTAGGTTCTAAAAGGGCACTTGAAATGTCAAAGATAAGAATAAGAGCAATAACCATGCACTTTGAAGGCATTTAGGGTCTGAAAACAAAACTCAACTAGGCCCTGTCCCTTTAATAAGACGCGGTTATAATAATCAATACAAAAATATATGGGAACATTCTTTGCTCCTTCGATATACAGTTTTGGCAAAAGAACGACACATTCTTAAAAATTTGATATTTCCATTACTATGTTCTTTACAAATGCCTTTTTTTTTAAATTGCCGGTTATTTGGAAATGAGCATACCTCCTGTTTCATTTGCTCTGGAAGATTTTGCATCCCAACGACGGTGTATACAGTCGGTGACTTTAGAACAATACTCTGTGCAGTTACGCATCTTTGAACAAACGAAGACACATCTTCTGCAGTACCCTTGGTCTCTGATGAGCAGTCAAGAAGAATGCGATATCGCTCGCTCTCATCCAAATAACTGTTTGAAAGGAGCGCCTTCATTACTCGTATACAGATGCTGTTATCCGTGCCAGCTGCGAAACGGATGAGATTTTCATAGTCACCGATGTTTGCGTTGATCTTTAGCAATACACTGTCTAAATTGGAAATTTGCCAGGGCCATTGAAGTTTTCTCGATTTAGCAGCGAGGTATTTCCCAGCCGAGTGTTCTTGAGCGAGTTTGTGATAAAACTCAATGGTAATAGAAGTGGTCTTGTGAGATCGTGGGAGCCTTGCGGTTGTAACAGTCATCTTGGATAATATCCCAATCTCGCATGCCCTATCAAGAATAGAAGGAACTCTTCGGAAATCAAGGGGGGTGAAGACTAACTTTTTAGAGTCATCGAGTAGACCAGCTAGAGCAACCTTACCCAGTTTACGAATGATTTCGCCTAGATTTTCATCCGTTATTTCTTTGCCTTTTGATGTTGATCGGACATTAGCATGGTGCATCAGAAAATCATTCACGCTGTCGAATAATTCTGTTTGAGTTGACGTTTCAGTGTTCAAAAGCTCCTTGCTCCATAAGTGACAGACCATGAGACAAAACAAAGGTGTTTTGACAAGTTCATCAATAAGTGGTTGGTCATCGAGGTAAGCCTTCAGTCCATGTCCACGACAAGGATTCGAAGTCGGAGCAAAGAACTTGTCGATGTAATCACGTGAGCTCTCTTGCGAGAATCCTTCGATCCACATCTTTGTGTATACCGTTGGAAGATCATCTTGATTGAAGAAGTTCTCTAGGTGAGGGCGTGTTGTTACAAGGACCCGACACTCTGGAAATTCCTCCCAACGGATGACACTGACCATATTGCTCTCTGAGCTCCGGTTTGAAGAAGAAATACCGGCATACTCATCTAGTCCGTCTAGTATGATGTGACAGATTCCCTGATTCTCTCTAATGAAATTCTCCAGGCCCTCTGGTGTGAGATCATCAACATCACTCAAAAGCTGGTCCTTAATTGCTTCTCCGATCGAGGTACGCCTACTTGTGTTTCGGAATTTCACAACAAACAGAAGAGGCAGATGTTCTAATGCTGACCCCTTTTCTCTGTGAACCCAATCGTAAGCCATCTTAGCAACAGCCGTGGTCTTCCCTCGTCCAGCTGGGGCCGAAATGAGGATTCGCGCTGGCAGTCTTCCGTTTACTTTCGTCGAAAAAATGTCAGCAACAGAACCCTGGAGTATTTCCTTCTTTGTCGTGTCTTGTCCACGAGCGTCCTTCGTCACCATTGTGACAACCGTGTGCATATCTTTGAACTCAGCATAATCACTTTTATCCCACGGTTTCATCGGAATTTTGCACAATTTATTAAGGTACTTATTCTCCAACTTTTCGCGACATCGTTGAACGGTCAATGATGGCGAGATCTTCTTACTGGAGATATCTGAAATGATGCAAACATATGAGACAAAGTGACGTATTTCACTCCCATGATTTCAGCCTCTTTCCTAACGAACCAATTTGGTTCGTTAAGTAAAAAAAAAAAAGTTTTAATACACCAGGTTTCATTGTTCAGACATGTTCCTCGTTCCCCATAAAGCAAAGGCCGGGAAACATACATGTACGTGAGGAAAATCCAACCCTAATAGCAAACTGCTCTGACATGAAGTCAATACATTCGGAGAACCAGTCCGGCGAAAGTTTAAACGAAATCGGATAAACAATAGTAGCGTTTTGAGTTGTTTTAAGTTGCAATCCATATACGTAAATGGCGCAAGGGCAAATTAAAATTGACAGAATCAGTAATGTTATTGTGATGTATAGTACATTTTTCCCATTTGTTTCAACACACGGAATGACTAAAATGTCAATTTCTCGAAATGCCTTACTCAGGAAGATTTTCAATTTTAAAAGGAAATATAATATATATGCTATCCATAATATATGTTAAATAGTATCCAAAGGGAGATGGTGCTTATGAGAAAAACAGAAATTAATGTTATTTGTTTTGCACGACAAACGGAAGAGTTGTCCTTATCTGGGTAACAATCCACTGACCAAATTGCCAATATGAGCTTCGCAAATATATGTATATAGTGATGCCAAATTCGAAGATTCAAAATGTTCTTGTTATTGGTTTAAATTATGATTTTCGCTATTCAGTTTCTCTATTTTATTCTGCTTTCACACAAGTTAACTCATTACAAAGTGTTAATTGCCCTTATATTATAGGAGCCAGGTTGGGGGGGGGGGGGGTGGGGGGGGGGTCAACCTAGCTGGGAAGGATACCAATTTTCATGTGCACAGATGTAAAGATCGCATAGTTCCACATAACAAATTGACCGTCTAGCATGTTCTAAGTGGTCGGTGTGGCCAGGGGGACGCCCCCACCAAAAAAGTGGCCCTTTTGACGACATAATAGTATTTTGCGAACAATATTTTACGGAAACCTTGAACCACCATAAGTTTGGTGTCATATGAAAGAGAGTTAAATTATCTACATTTTGATACCAATATCAAAGAATTTGGGATTAATTAACATCGTAAATTTCAGTAAAAAACATGATTTTTGTGATTTCTTTCGAAAAATTGAATTTTATCAAAAAACATTATTTCCCATATATCAAAATCAGAGAATTGCATTTTTCATAACTTTCCAGGAATTTGCTTATGTACAACGAAAATATCCTGTGCAAGGGAGAGGTTTATATATCGTTTCAATAAAAAGTTATAGCAATCCAAAGTTATTGATTTGATTTCCACAAAAACAATATTTTTGTCCACATGTGTATTAACTGTATGTATTAGTGTATTAAAGATGAAGTTGAGTTCTGGTCATGCGATTGCATTGTGAAAGAAACGGTGTGAAATCGACCAGAAATGGTTGATAATCTAGCATATAAGAATTTGTGTGTATTGCAAGGTTCTGGAATCATCAAAATGATAAGAAATTTGGCCAAGTCTTGGTAAAGTTACAAACACTGTACACCGAATGATGTATATGGGACTACACGAACGTGGCGTAAAAAACCTACCCCAGAGTTACATGACATATTTAGAATATGAAGGCATTTGAAGAGCCATGCTTTTCAGGGAACATGTCTTATCTGATGTTCTTCCACACTTGCATAATAAGAATGATAAAGTTCACAAATTATTTTTCATCCTTGCCAGAACTCAACCTTCTCTTTAAAGGACCTGTTTGGTGTGTTTACATCCAGTTTTAAAGATAACTTTGAACTAAAACCTCTAATCACCATGTATTTGGTGTCTAAACATGGATAATTAAAATACCTTCATTCTGATATCAATTTCAATGAGTGATGTAATGTGTGTAATATAAATTTTGAGCCAAAAAGGTGCTTTATTGTAGATATTCCTCTGATTCTGGCCAGTATATCGGTATATTAACTGTTCAAAAGTGATTAGACATTTAGTAGTGTAGAAAGTTCAAAGGATTTAGAGCGCTGAGTGCAATTGATAAGTTCTTCTCCTGTACTCTGGGGATGTTTCAGGAAATTTGGACATTGGCAGTTGCCTCCCCCCCCCCCCCCCCCCACCCAGGCGCGGATCCAGGATTTCTTAGGGGAGGGGGCCCAATTTTATTTATCTTTTGCTCCTGAAAAATTGGGAAATCGCGTCGGCCGAAATGTCGCGCTCAGTTGGGGGGGGGGGGGAGCACATTTTGTTTGGGCCCTCAAAAATTTGAAAATTTGCACCCCCCCCCTTGAGCCCCAATGGGGTGTAGGGGGGGGGGCGTCCCCCCAAAAGGTAAAATTCACGTGTTTTTACAAGTTTTTTTCCCAGCCCCCCCCCCCCCTGGATCCGCCACTGTCCCCACCCCTACCCCGCCCCAAGACAATTAAGTGCATCGATCAACATGAATATAATATAATATCGCCATATTTGGTATAATGGCTTATTTTTACCTGACTACTAAGAAAACACGTGTGTGCTTGTAAGCAATCAATACTTTGCATAATCCCTATTGTGATAAGATGAGAATGACATAAACTTTTCTCAAAAAATAGTTTGGCTAGGTATGCAAAGTTATTTTTTCTTTCAATTACAATTAATTCAGTGAGTAATTTAAAATCGTTACTAACTCCTTGAACTTCTAAGGATCTCACGATTTCTTTCTCTCTTTCTTTCTTTTTCTCTTTAACATACTTTTTCAAAAAAGTGAAGGGGAGTCGAGCCCTACCATTCTGCAGGCCCTGACGTGAAGGCTTCTAAATAAGCATATTTCTTTTTGCCTAATTGTAAATTTGGGAGACTTGTCATTTTCCAACAAAGGCATACAAAAGTATAATTTACCCCCTAAAAATAGAAGACAAAAAAAACAGAAAATCTTGTCATTTCAACAACATGTTAAAAAAGACCATATGATTTATGCAACGGGCATGATAGAACTCTAATGTAGACGGTGACGTGTTACCAAAATTATAAGCTGGTACGTAATGACATTTTCCAATCATCAAATCGTGAGATCCTTATAAGTTCAAGGAGTTAGTAACGAATTTAAATTATTCATGGCTAAGCAGAAAAGATTTCAAATTGATCTCAATTGTAGTTATGGAACTTCCTATTTGAAACACACAAAGACTAAAAACTGAGATTCAATCGAATCAAGTAGTTTCATAATGTTCCTTCGATTTTTGTACTGAATTACTTGTAATCCAGAGAAAAAATAACTTTGCATACCTAGCCCAAACTATTTCATGAGAAAAGTTTATGTCATTCTAATCTAATCACAATAGGGATTATGCAGAGTATTGGTTGCTTAAAAGCATACACGTGTTTTCTTAGTAGTCAGGCAAAATAAACCATTTAACCAAACATGGCGATATTATATTATATTCATGTTGATCGATGCACTAACTTTTTTTGGTCATGGGCAAGATTATGACAAGCGACTGGAAGGGGGCGGGGGTGGGGATGGTAGGGGGGAGGCAACTGCCGATGTCCACATTACCTGAAACATCCCAGAGTACAGAAGAAGAACTTATCAATTGCACTCAGTGCTCCAAATCCTTTGAACTTTCTACACTACTAAATGTCTAATCAATTTTGTCGAGTTAATATACCGATATACTGGCCAAAATCAGAGGAATATCTACAATAAAGCACCTTTTTGGCTCAAAATTTATATTTCACACATTACATCACTCATTGAAGTTGATATCTGAATGAAGGTTTTTTAATTATCCATCTTTTGACACCAAATACATGGTGATTAGAGGTTTTAGTTCAAAGTTATCTTTAAAACTCGATGTAAACACACCAAACAGGTCCTTAATACACTAAGCACGTATATGCATACAGTTAATACACATGTGGGCAAAAATGTTGTTTTTGTGGAAATCACATCAATAATAATATATAAACCTCTCCCTCGCACAGGATATTGTCGTTGTACATAAGCAAATTCCTGGAAAGTTATGACAAAATGCCATTCTCCGATTTTGATGATTATGGAAAATAATGTTTTTTGATAAAATTCAATTTTTCGAAACAAAATCACAAAAATCATGTTTTTTACTTAAATTTCTTAAATTTTCTTTAAAATTGGTATCAAACTATAGATAATTTAACTCTCTTTCATATGACACCAAACTCATGGTAGTTCAATGTTTCCATAAAATATTATTTACAAAATACTATTTTGTCGTCAAAAGGGCCACTTTTTTGGTGGGGGAAAAAAAGTGGAATAAAAACTGATAAGAAATAAGCTGTTGACTTTGTATGTTACCTCCTTGATTCGTATATACTGAGTCCGATGTGTCTGATTGGTAGATAGACTGATTTCTAGTATCGTGAACAGCGCCATCTCCTGCTACCATTCCCTTCGTGGCTACCGCTCTTCGGGAAGCTGTACATAAAAATACCAAGTAGACCACGTATTACTTCATCATGTTATTATTTATCATTTGTATAATCTATTTACATATGCATTTTACATACCTTCATGTACTCGCAATATGCCTTCTAATACATAAAACAAACATGAAAAATATACACATACTAAGGTTTTGTTTATGTTGAAATCACAACGTTGTGATTAGTTCAAGTTTGCATCATAGCAAAATGACCCTGGTAAAATGTCTAGATTAATTCATTAATTTATGTTTTTTTAAATAAATAGATACTATTAGGGAATGACTTAGTATTACCCTTTTCATAATGTTTATCCACAATGAAACAGAGTCCACCGACGTCTGCTCCGTCCAGGGCATCTTCGAGTTGTTCCCTGGTGACACCCTTCATCTTTAGATCCCATTGAGATAGTAGGTGTCTCAGAGCCTTGTTGTAATCCTCTTTAAACCTCGTCAGCACGCTCTGAGCTTCATTGTAGCTAAAGCCCATTTGATTGCAAAAGGTTGTATACTTTCCAGTTGGAAATTCTTTGGATAATTCGTCGA
The DNA here is from genome assembly GCA_035222895.1 of Strongylocentrotus droebachiensis. NCBI lineage: Eukaryota > Metazoa > Echinodermata > Echinoidea > Camarodonta > Strongylocentrotidae > Strongylocentrotus > Strongylocentrotus droebachiensis. The sequence continues at coordinate 28,963 of JAVYIG010008684.1, read as the reverse complement.
ACAGAGCATCCCTGTCTCCCATGATTATTCCTAAGATGTGTTGCGATTTCTACAGAAAACGAAATCCTGTAAAGGAAAAGAAAAACAATCATGAAGTAAATGTGCTGAAAACAATGAAAACCATACTCATTTGAAAATAGAAATTGCCACAGGGTCTGACACGATAATGTGGTTATTGACTTCTCGAGTAAATCGTGTACGAATGGCAAATGAATTAAACATGCGTTCAAATAATAGTAATGTATTTATCACGCCCTCTCAATACGCTTCACAATATAAATGTTTAATAAATGAAAACACCTATAAAAGGGTGAGTAGATACTGCCAAGGAGCGTTGCGATACTGGTAGCAATAATGACCTTACAATGTAGAATCACTGAATCAAATATGAAGGTATTAATAAAAACAGAACCAACGTTTGTTTACGTGTTAAAACACATGAAATCTGTGCTTCGAGGTCATAATAATGTAGAGTTCCTTGGATTCATTCGTAGCAGGGGCGTACGCAGGATTTTTTCAAGGGGGGGGGGGGGGTTAAAATCGGGCCCAAAATATTTTGCTCCCGAAAATTTGAAAATCGCGCCGGCCGAAAAGTCGCTCAGTGGGGAGTGGGGGGGGGGGGGACACTTTTTTTGGGGGGAGTCCAAAAAAAAATCGCGACAACTCAGCCAGCCGAAAATTCGCTGGGTGGGGGTAAGGTCACCTTAGGTTAGCCGTGGGCTTAACTCTTTGTTTGCTTTGTTCGCCGATTTGCACGGACGTAGGCGTGCCAACTTCGCATTTTTGCACAGATGTATACGAGTCAATTAGACATTCATAATACCGCTCGCAGTGTGTAGCCACGCGTTGCGTTTACTATTGTTTACATTGTATACATCGCACACTTTCCGGTAAACTGTTTTTCTTCATAGTGTTACATTCGAAATTACCGTGTATTTAGCGGTTTTCTTTGGATTTTTTTTACTGATGTTACGATGGCACCTGCTGGAAAACGTCAACGTGTGTTTAGTGTAGAGGAGGCTCGAGATCTTGTTACTATGGAAGCATGGAGCATGGACTCTGATTCCGACGAATCGAGCAGTGACGAAGACTCTAGTGATAAAAGTGTTCCCTGAGAGTAGACTGATAGAATAAGAATGAATAAAAATTAATGAAAGAGCTAGAGATGACAGCAAGAAAGAGAGTAGACTGATAGAATAAGAATGAATAAAAAAAATGAAAGAAGGAGATAGAGATGACAGCAAGAAAGAGAGTAGACAGTGATAGAATAAGAATGAATAAAAATAATGAAAGAAAGAGATAGAGATGACAGCAAGAAAGAGAGTAGACTGATAGAATAAGAATGAATAAAAATTAATGAAAGAGCTAGAGATGACAGCAAGAAAGAGAGTAGACAGTGATAGAATAAGAATGAATAAAACTAATGAAAGAAAGATGTATCCTGTCTTGCCGTCATCTTTATATCTTTCTTTTATTATCTTTATTCATTCTTATGCTATCAGTGTTTACTCTCTTTCTTTCCGTCATCTCTATCTTATTATTATTATCATTTTCCTATCTATATGTACCCTATGTCTTGCCGTCATCTGTATATCTTTTTCTTATTATCTTTATTCATTATTATGCTATGAGTGTAATACTCTCTTTCTTGCCGTCATCTCTATCTCATTATTATTATCATTTTCCTATCTATATGTACCCTATGTCTTGCCGTCATCTCTATATCTTTCTCTTATTATCTTTATTCATTCTTATGCTATCAGTGTTTACTCTCTTTCTTTCCGTCATCTCTATCTTATTATTATTATCATTTTCCTATCTATAATTATGTACCCTATGTCTTGCCGTCATCTCTATATCTTTCTCTTATTATCTTTATTCATTCTTATGCTATCAGTGTTTACTCTCTTTCTTGCCGTCATCTCTATCTTATTATTATTATCATTTTCCTATCTATATGTACCCTATGTCTTGCCGTCATCTGTATATCTTTCTCTTATTATCTTTATTCATTCTTATGCTATCAGTGTTTACTCTCTTTCTTGCCGTCATCTCTATCTTATTATTATTATTATTTTCCTATCAATATGTATCCTATGTCTTGCCGTCATCTCTATATATTTCTCTTATTATCTTTATTCATTCTTGTGCTATCAGTGTTTACTCTCTTTCTTTCCGTCATCTCTATCTTTTTATTATTATCATTTTCCTATCTATATGTACCCTATGTCTTGCCGTCATCTCTATATCTTTCTCTTATTATCTTTATTCATTCTTATGCTATCAGTGTTTACTCTCTTTCTTTCCGTCATCTCTATCTTATTATTATTATCATTTTCCTATCTATATGTACCCTATGTCTTGCCGTCATCTCTATATCTTTCTCTTATTATCTTTATTCATTCTTATGCTATCAGTGTTTACTCTCTTTCTTTCCGTCATCTCTATCTCATTATTATTGTTATTTTCGTATCAATATGTATCCTGTCTTGCCGTCATCTTTATCTCTTTCTCTTATAATCTTTATTCACAGTAAAGTCCTTTCATTTCATATCACTATTTCTCTCTCATAATGTCTCTCACGTCCGTTCTCCATATTTTATTCATTGCATACTCCACTCGTCAATCATTTCTGATAATAAGCTCTCTCACAATAAAGTAAATGGAAAACAATGCAATATAGTTTATATTTTAAGATTGATTCATTCTTTCTTTGTATATCTATGGCTGTGATAAATGTACTTGAAATCAATTTTATTGAGGGGTAAAGAAGGTGAGAGAACAGATGCGGTGAACATTCATAATGAGACATTTCAATAAGATGCTGATTATGTCATGTATATCACATATAATATATTATGCCTATACCATTTTTACATGCTCATACCAGTGGGCAAAATCAATAACATTCTCTTATTTCTTATTGACTTATCATGGCACAACAAAGAAAAACATCCCCACGACGTCCCTTTTCATGCCCCGCTAAACCGGACATTGACAATAACCTGGGGTAATAGGGATTTCAATGGGCAGATTAGCCCATTGTCAAGGGTGGCTGAGCGGGGTACTTTCAAGTCTCTCCCTATTGAACTTCTTTTCTTCAACAACCTAAATACTAACCTTCTGAATTGTTAGAATACTTGAGCAAGGTATGTAAAGAAAGGTAAGAAGTCCACCTTTCTAATAGATTCAATTTGAAGATGTCTTATCATTGCTAAATAAGAAATTCTAGAGGGATAAAAAACTGCCGTAAATAAGAAAAATTAAACATTATATAATTATGATTATTATAAAAATGATAATTCAAAATATAACAAATGACGGTTCATCGAAAAGCACGTTTTCCGGTCTACAACTTTGCTGCACAATATTTTTCATCATGATCATCCAGTGAAGAGTTATAGCCTCTTGATTCAGCAGAGTCAATAAAGATTCCCTCGAAATGTGTGACCCTAAAAGAATGTGGCACAGGGGGGTTTTTTAAGTGGCGCATAAAGAGTTAATTATTGTTATTTTTATTTTTTTATTGTTATTTATTTATTTATTTTTATTAGAAAAAACAAAAACAAAAACGAAAACAAAGGGGGGGGTTTTAGTTTTTTTTAGGGGGGTTTACACACATAAAAATACCAAAGGGGGGGGTTAACCCCAAACCACCCCCCCCCCCTGCCCCTGCGTACGCCCCTGATTCGTAGAGTACTATAGAGGGCCTCCTAATTTTCGGAACGGGCACCTCTCTGTGCTTTGCTCTTACAGGTGAGTTGATCAAACTTCAACCACTTTTGTTTATTTAAATACTAATATTGTTATGCTAAATATTTGTTATGTACATATGTGTATTGTGTCAGAACGATTTCAGTGATTATTTTGATGTATCGTGTGGGTTGATATGATTATATCGAAAGCGGGGATTTAATGTTAAAATGTTTGATGCTTACATGTACACGCAGTTTAATGCGATATCAAAATTGGGTGTAGTTCGTGCGCACTAATAGGGACTTTTAGATTCGCACGAAGACAATAAGCGAATTCACGGTTGCAGTCTGAGCATGAGCAGATAAAGGTCATTGCAAAACAAAGTTTGAAATACACGGAGACGAAATACTGGATACATGCTCATGAAAGTTATGTAACATTATTCATTCATGCACATTCAGTGCCCTCCATGGTACACAGGTGGACGTATTCTTTGAAAAGGGGGAACAAAGGCTATTTATATAGCACCTCCATCGCTGTAGGAGTGATTATTTCAAAATGTAAAAAGTGGGACCTCTTCATGTTTTGAAAATCTGTGGATATTCGGGGTCATTGCAGTAAGGTGCTAACCGTGAACTGGTCTATTGGGATTGATACGATATCGACGTCCTTTTAATTCGCTGCCTTGAATGGAAGTCACACGTATCAGTCCACGCAAATCTAAAAGTCCCTAATGTTGGACCTGATCCCAGGGCCAGGACCAGGGTTACGCTCTATTTATGTAATGTGTATAGGTCTTGGCTAGGTTACGTTCAATTTATGTAATGTGTATAGGTCTTGGCTAGGTTACGCTCTATTTATGTAATGTGTATAGGTCTTGGTTAATAGAAAAGAAATGCTTATGATAGAGTTTAGTGTTTAATTAAAAGCATTGCATGTTTGTATTCTGGTTCCTAAGGGGATAATAATTATGACACATCAAAGAGTGATGATCAAACTTTGTCTAGCTATTTAGCCATTAGAGGGTTTCTAGCGCCCTCTATCATTGTAAATCTTATTTCTCATTTTGCATAAAAGAATATTATAACATGTTAAATTGATATGGAATAACAAGAGTAAGAGCAGTGTTTGGGGGTAGATCAGGAGATCATTGGAGTTTGTTTGGAAGTAAGAAAGTATGGAAGATAAATATTTGGATTGGAGTGGTTGATGAAAGTTGGATTTGATGCAGATATAATGCCTCAGTCACACCTTTGCGTATTTGGCTTGCGTATTGCTGCGTATTACCCGAACGCAGACAAAGGCAGTCGTATACAACAGCGCGCAATAAAACGTGCTCACTACGTACTCAATACGCAGACTAGCGCATATGCCTGCGTTGGTCGCTCGCTAGTTTTAAAATTTTCTAAACTATCGCAAGCAAACGCAATGTAAAATCGCATACGAGCGGATACGAGTGGCAACCAGTGAATGCGAGCGACAGCGAGTGGCTTAGCGCATGTAAACGCAATCATACGCACCTCTCTTTCGGAGCACGTGTAGCTGCGTTTCCTGCACGATTTACCTCGCTTTAGCTCGTGTCCATACGCATGATTGCGCGTATTGTTGCGCTGTTGCTCGCACATCGCTCGCAGCAGCAAGAAAACCTTGCGATCATCGCTCGCTACACTGCGAGTCTAGCTCGTACGCCCTTCGCTTTAGCTCGCAGTCGCTGGTTGCCGCACGCTTTAGCTCGCTATCACTGCGATTAGTTGCCTATGCGCTGCGTATAGGCAATATAAGCCGGGGCGCCTCATGGGTTGGAATCATACCGCAGTCAACATTTGAAGAATATACAACTACTGAACAAGAAGATGCCGAAAGCCAAATCGAAAAGGGGGGTGACGACGAGGACGAAACCAGTCGAGCCGCCTAGGTCCCATCGCCCCCGCCGGCCCCGGAGTCACCATCGCTGGGTGAACACGAGGAGACGAACGTGGCGAAGAAGCCGCGGAAAGACCTAGTCAACTTCTCAAGTGACCAAGAGAAGGAGCTTGCCTATACCATGGTCCTAACGGTTGAAGGGGTTTGTCGGAAAGTGGTCAGCAGGCACTGAAATCTCCTTGCCCGGGCCGGTAGTCGTAAATTCTCTCTTGTCTAGCCATAGCGCTCCTTGCGTACGGTTTCATTAGCCATGTTGTCATGGCGAAGTTCACGTCTGCCACAAAGAAGTAGGGGTGTCTTCACAATCGTTGCACATTGGCTCTGGCAGAGGCACTCCAAGGGCTTCAGATTCAAGACGTTGTTTTAGTTCACACGAATTGAAGAGCTCTGCATCAGAGGTTTCGTATCCGACATCTATCTACATAAATGTGTACTTGGCCTCGACCAGGGCTATGAGTACAATCAGGGGCGTACGCAGGATTTTTTCAAGGGGGGGGGGGGGTTTAAACAAAACAAAGGGGGGTTTTAGGGGGTTTTCTTTAAAAAAAAACATAAAAAATGCCAAAGGGGGGGGGGGGGGTTAACCCCCAAAACACCCCCTTGCGTACGCGCCTGAGTACAAACCCTTGTAGTTGTAAAATATTGACCCACTATCCTCAGGGCACTTGATTTCAACACACTTGCCGTCCAAAGCACCAAGTTTTGAGGAGAATTCAAGCGGTCTTCGAAGCCCTGGGCGACTGCTTTTCATTTCTGTGGGCTGGTAGGTCACCTCACCAGCTCATCACCGTATTCCTCCATGATGGCAGTGTATACCTCACGTACTATGAGTGAAATGGTATTGTGAGGATACCCAGAAACTATACATGAGTGTCTTGTAGCTGTCACCCTGGCCAGCTTCAGCACGGGCGAGAGGGCTTTCCTAAAGAAGGTGTCCCACTTATCCAGTCTTTCATGTAGTCTCTGCTCTAACTCTTTAAACATTTCAGAGGTTAGCCTCAAAACGTTCGTGAATGCCTCTTGGTCCTCGTCTTCCAGCTCTCTCATCAGTTGGTCGAATTGTCCCTGGTCCTTCCTCCGGTAGATCCAGGACCGCACCCAACAACTCCGAGGGATACTTCGTTGAAGCAGCTCATTCAGCAGCTTCCCTTCCTCATAATTATCATTCGCCTCTCTTCTTCCAGCTGAACCAAAAGTTTAAAGACCGTCAATACTACTGGGCCAGAAGGGATTAGACCACACAGCGAGGTCACTGACAGGTGGCTATCTCATTAACTCAGCTCTCAACTACCGTAAGAAAAAGAGGTTCATGGGGGACCAACAGGCACCGATTGGGGAAGTTTTCTATATAAAGGAAGCTAGAAGCTTCAATTAGGACAGTGGGGCTTTAAGCTTTTGCAAAGCAGAGCTCTGCTGCAGGGCCATTATTGTCATCAGATTTATTTTTCTTGTATATGTAGAATCGTCAGAAGCGAAGATCTGTATGCCAAGTCCCGCAAAATGACTAGTATTTTTACATATGCCGCAGCCCGAACGAGCTGGTACGCTGTAGCGCGAGCTGACACGCATCAGTACGAACAACAGACGAGCTAAAGCGAACGAACACGCAACGAGACCAACTGGTGCGAGCGGCTAACGAACAGTAAACGAGCAGCAAAGGAGCGACATGGTGAGCAAACTGCGTATTGAATCGTACTGCTTTGAGCAACAGCGAGCTATAGCGTGGCATTAGGCAACCGTAGGCAGTCTTTGTACGAGCGGCATACGAGCTACCTACGAGCTAGATACGCAATAGTGTGACTGCTACCTTCAAATTTGCTGCGTATTAATGGGCACGGCTGCGTATTGATATACCCCGCAGAGCGCAGCAATACGCAGCAACATACGCAAAGGTGTGACTGAGGCATTAAGGAGATTTATAGTTTCCAGGATTTATCAATGTTTCTGGTCTTGGGATATTCTGATATTTAAAAGCAGAGATATTTGTCTTTATTCCATTGTTATGATAGTGTTATTTTCATTATTCATTATATAATATGTGCTTACTTTGAAAAGGGGGAGCCAGGATAGCCCTATTTAACTTGATGTTATTAGGATATTTGCATTGCATGTTTTAATATTACAATGTACAAGTTTAACGTATCATAGTTTATTGAACAAGAATTAAGGATAAGATGGCTTAAATCATTTATTCAGTAGTGATATAGAGGTCACATGGTAAGGTTGTTCAACCTAGCTTGGTGTGTTGGTTTATCCAGATTTGTGAATTTGTTGCTTTATAGTTATATGAGTTTTATATAGACTGTTATCTTACTTGTTTAGGTATTTGGGTCAGGTATTTACCTGAGTTAATATTGAAAGTTTCAGCTACATTGTACTGTGGCAATTGGTTTTTAAAGGGCAAATGTAATCGTTTTATATTTGATAAAATGACATGTTTTGGGGAATGCATGATCTTCATGATAATCAGCATTATGTGATACATGTACGTAATATGATCACTACTAATAAAGACCTCTCTGTGCTTTGCTCTTACAGATACTGAGACCCGTTCCCCACTCGGCTGTTTTGTTCTTGACCTCTACATCTTTTTGGCGACGAGGATGGGATGGAATGGGTCTCTGAGTAGCACTCCCTAGATGTCTCCACAGCTGCACAGCGGTGACCAGCTTGTTCGAGGCGAATGACTGAAGTAGATGGGTGTCTGGAAGCTGATAATGACAGGATAATAGCAATCGGACAGGATGTGAGAGTTAGCGACACCTTGTTCAGTGCAAGTTTAACCAAGAGACAGTTGAACTATTATTTCAGTAGGTTTGTTTGGATATATATCAGCAATTCACACAGAGGATGCTCAAGTGACTTTATATGGAACTTTTAATTACATTTACCTGATACCATCTGCGAGGTTCTATCATTGGGAAGGATGCTCAAGTGACTTTATATTGAACTTTTAATTACATTAACCTGATACCATCTGCGAGGTTGGATCATAGGGAAGGATGCTCAAGTGACTTTATATGGAACTTTTAATTACATTTACCTGATACCATCTGCGAGGTTGGATCATAGGGAAGGATGCTCAAGTGACTTTATATGGAACTTTTAAATACATTTGCATGACACTATCTTCAATGTCGTGTGCGCTGCTGCACATACATCACCATCAGCTATGAAGTGGTAATAAGTAATATTGTTTGTTATTTATGTATTTATGTATGTGTATCATATTTAGATTTCAACAGCATCGATTCCGATATATTGGATTTAATCGATAGTGATATGGGATTGCATTGATATAGGTAAAATAAGCTGGTTTGAGTCAGTAGAAATTTATTTTGGGTTGATTGAATCAACCTTCAGTACTTATATTTTTCTCTCTTTCTTCTTGATCCCATGATTTAGAGCTTCTATTTATATTACACTATTTTGAAGATGTCGTTCATTAACATAGAAGATTCTCCAGGGGATAGATCGGAGTATCCCTTAGAAAAGGAAGGACACCTGTTGCTAGAAGTATTACAAGGGGTGCATCTTCATGCAAATGGCCTGATTTATACAGGGGACGATGGTGGGAAAAACAGGGCCATTGCAAGCCAAGGGCACATCCTTGCACCACCTGGTGGTTGGAAGGACCAAGTTATATACAGCCCTTTCACCCCTGTATTGAATAGTGACGGGGAGAACATGGACTTAACGGAACTAAAGAAACAGGTGATGGCCCCGGAAAGAAAAATGCCAATCTTTGACGGCAAAGCAGCGGAGGTCGATGATGTTGTCATTAGCATTAAGGGATCATTTGCCAGATGTGATATTGCAGAGGACGAAAAGGTAGATTATCTCCTTGATTTTGTTAGAGGCGTTCCCAAGATGAAGGTCAAATCCCTCCAGAAAGAAGGAAAGACAGCGGAGGAGATTTTGAAATTCCTTCGGAATTCCTATGCCCGTTTGCGCAACCTGGGGGAGTTACAGAGACTTTTCCTCGAAAGAAGGCAGAAGAGGGGTGAACCTCTGCGAGAGTTTGCTGTGGACCTTGAGAGGACATTCAAAAGCCTCTGCAGGAGAAATGGGAGAGATGGTTATTAAGGCTGTCAGAGAGGTACTACCCCCAACTTCAGTCACCAACGCTACTAATGGTCTTCGTGCTCCGTATGCGATGAAGCGACAGAGAGGTCCATGTTATTCTCGCGGTGCTTAAGGACATTTTGCAAGAGAGTGCCAAGGGCAGCAGTGGTCTCAACTAGATCAGTATTGGGGCCAACAGGAACCACAGAGTTTCCAACAGGAACCACAAAAGTCCCAACAGGAACAACAAAGGTTTTAGCATGAACAACAGAGGTTTCAGCATGAACAACAGAGGTTTCAGCAGGACCAACAGAGGCTCCAACAGGAAAGACAGGAGAGCCAGCGACAGATGATGGTGGGAACCTCGTGTGTCGATGCTAGTTATGAGTGCACAAGTAAAGATTTCATGACGAAGGCGGTTGGTGACTGCTATGCGGTAGATGTCGAGTTCAAGGATGCCCATGTGTCTTGTTTATGGGACCCAGGCTATCAAGTCACCACAGTTGGAGACACTTTTTTCAGAGAACATCTAGAGCCTCAGGGATTCGTGCTGGAAAAGTTCCCTGCCCCATTCTTACTTGTCTCTGCAATTGAGAGTGATATTCCTTACGTAGGGTGCTTTGAGACTGACGTCAAGGTCCTTGACGAGCTAGTGCAAGGGAGAGTCGTCCTTGTATTGAAAGAGGCCCATGTAAAATGAGGGAAGGATTCAGTCCAAGGTATTCTGGGCATGAACGTTCTTCATGAATTTTGGGAGCGAACGGAAACCTCAGGACAAGGATATCTAACTAGACTCAAACAGCCTACGTCAATTCAAGCAGTGCAAAGGGTGATGAAAATCATTAGTGACCGGGCCAAACTAGGTGATGGGAGTGGTGGAGTTGGTATAGCATACCTAAGAGGGGGCAGAATTATAGTGTCCGCAAGGCAGTCGGTCAATATTGAGGGACAGAGCAGCACTGAGACATGAGTCACCTTTGATGCGGTGCTGGAGCCAGAACAAGATGGGGCTATTCCACGTGGAGTGACTGTGCCTCCATCCTTCGTCCAAGTGCACGACGGGAAAGTTCCACTGGTCCTACACAACAATAGTGATTGTGACATTGTCTTACCAGATGCTGCAACACTTGGTCGTCTCTATGTGGGTGAAAAATGTAGTCGGGTTCGCCATTCATCAGACACTGGATATAAGGATGGGAGTGTTTGCAAGATTTCAACCGCAGAGAAGGAACTAGAAACAGGTCTAGACATACCTGTAGATGTCAATTGCACAGTTTTAGAAGAGAGAGAAGTGACCACTTTGCAGGAGCCCCTTGGAATATACTGACGCAATCAATCATAGGATTGCCACTGAACTAGAAACACCTATCAGGCAGCGCCACAGGCCACTCCCTCCTTCTCAGTACCAGCTTGTTCGAGAGCACATTCAAGATTCGTTTAAGCGCGGCATTGTCCGTGAAAGTCAGAGCCCTTGGGCTTTTCCTGTAGTTGTTGTAGCAAAGAAGGAGTGGCAGCATTCGACTTTGTGTTGATTACCGTAAGTTGAATTGTATTACACGACGTGACTCATTTCCCCTCCCACGGATAGAAGAGTCCTTTCAGGCGTTAGGGGGTGCCACATATTTAAGTGAACTGGACTTAACGAGTGGATACTACCAGGTGGCCATGCACTCCGATGATGTTGCCAAGACTGCATTTGTGGTTCCCTTTGGCCTGTTCGAGTTTACAAGGCTCCCGTTTGGATTGACCAATGCGCCGGCCACTTTCCAAAGGTTAATGCAACGCTGTTTGGGAGACAGGTGCTACTCCAGTGTGCTGATTTACCTGGACGATATAATTGTGTATTCTCCAGACTTCGACTCCCATCTCCAGCACCTGGATGAGGTTTTTACAAGGTTTAGAGCCTAGGGATTGAACCTGAAGCCAGCTACGTGCCATTTACTGAAGGACGAGGTGCAGTACCTTGGGCATCGTGTATCAGCCACAGGAGTCTCCGTAGATCCATCAAAGATATCCACTGTCCAAGAATGGCCAGATTTGGGGACAGTGAAAGACGTCAGAGCATTTCTTAGATTTACAGGCTTCTTTCGACGATTTGTAGCTAGGTATGCAATGATTGCTGCACCTTTGTTCAGATACCTTCGTGGGACATCATCTAAGAAGAAAGGCAAGAAGAAGGCGGTAGTCCCAGGATCAACCAAAGTTGAGCTCGATGAAGAAGCACAGAAGGCAAAGGAGGCTTTGATCCAGTGTCTAACCACTACCCCAATACTAGCCTATGCTGATTTTCAGAAACCGTTCAAACTTGAGACCGACGCAAGTGGAACTGGTCTTGGGGCTATTCTATACCAGGATGATGATATGGGGGTGGACCATGTCATAGCCTATGCCTCCCGGACGTTGAAGTCTGCAGAACGGAGCGGACGATACAGTGCCTTCAAACTGGAACTTCTAGCTATAAAGTGGGCGATGACTGAAGCTTTCAAGGATTACCTCTTGGGTAACATATGCACAGTGGTGACAGACCATCATCCTTAATTTTGTTCCTGGATAAGGCTAACCTGGGCTGTGTAGAGATGAGATGGGTCCAGCAAATGAGCGTGTTCAACTTTGATTTCGTGTGCCGTCCTGGCAAGGCAAATCAGGCCCCTGATGCCCTGTCATGAGCACCATGAGGGCAACATTCGAGGTAAATTCTCCAGGCACACAGGTTCCCCAAGCAGTTTGTCACCATACCGAGGTGGGAGAAAGGGAGAAACGCCATGCCTACCCGGACTGTCGATGCAGGAGATAGAGGTACAGCAGCAGGCTGATGACGTTTTACATGAAGTCCGAGGATTTGTTCGACAAGGTACAGCTCGTGTCAGACAGGAGCGGGAGCAACTGTCGCGTGACGTATTGGACCTGCTAAAGGAATGAAAAAGACTCTCTTTTGAAGATGGCGTCTTGGTGAGGGGTGTGAAGCCTCCAAGAGATGGGCAACCTTCTATGCAGATCGTACTTCCGAGCAGCCTAAGAGATGTGGCTCTCAGTCGATACCATGACGCTGGAGGACATTTTGGCCACAAGAAGACGTATCGCATGCTAGCAACCAAAGTTTTCTGGCGCAAGATGGTGCAAAGTCTGAAGGAGTGGTGTCGCAAGTGTAAGAGGTGTACATTAAGTAAACCCCCAGTGAGGAGGCCAAAGGTATTTTTTTTTTTTGTCTCTCCGCGAATGCACCATTGGAAGTCTTAGCCATTGATTTCACAGTTCTTGAACCATCTCAGGACGGCTATGAAAATATACTTGTAATAACGGATGTGTTTACCAAGTACACTTAGGCAGTGCCAACCAAGGATCAGTGTGCTGTTACTGTTGCAAGAGTGTTAGTGAAGCATGTCATTATCCCTTATGGTTGTCCGCTGCAACTACACTCAGACCAAGGAAGATGCTTTGAGGGATATATAGTGAGGGAACTGTGTGCATTGTATGGTATCCAGAAGAGTCACACTGTCCCATACCATCCGGCCGGGAAATGCCAATGTGAACGCTTTAACATGACATTACATAACATGTTGGTCACCCTACCGGAAGCACAGAAGAAGAGGTGGACAGTATACTTGCCTGGGCTGATGTTTGCATATAACAACACACTACATTCATCAACTGGTGTTGACCTATTCTTTCTGATGTTCGGTAGAAACCCACGTTCCCCCCGTGATATCGACCTAGGTAGGGAAGCTCAGCGATACAGAACGGTGGGTGGCTACATCAGACAACATCAGAATCGATTGAAGACTGCGAGAGCCATAGCCGCTAAGCAAGCGAAGGCTGCCATTGCTGCCAGACAGGTCAAGCAGGCTAAGAAGTTTTTCGAGACACCGCTTGGGCTGGGGCAATACGTTCTCGTCAGGAAGCAGGCCTTCAATGGTCGGCACAAAATGTAGGATGCCTGGGAGGAAGAGCCCTATATGGTGGTCAAACAACACTTTCCAGGCAAACCAGTATACATTGTGAAGAATAAGTCAGGGGAGAAGGTTTTGCACCGAACTCAACTCAAGCTCTGTCCTTGGCTACCAAGTAAGGCTACAGACTCTGTGCAGGAGGTCATTTCTGATAAATCTGGAAGTGGGAATTCAACCTCGATAGCCGCTGCAGGTTATGTCTTGCGTCAACCAGGGAATGCAGGTGGAGTCAGCCAAGTAGAAATTAGTAGTGCTGGATTTAGCCGTGATGATGTAGACAACGACCTCCATTCTTCTGAATCAAGGGATGCGACTCAACCTTCTTCAGATAATAGCTCTAGTGACCGATATCCGGAGAGAGCAAATCTGGGGATCCCACCCAAGAGATATCAGGATTTTTATTTGGGCTAGTTTTAACAATTTATTGTTATTTTGTCACTAGATTAGTTTTGCTTTGTCATCATGGGACGATGACACAAATTAAGTGGGAAAGGTTGTAGAGTTCCTTGGATTCATTCGAGGGAGAGATGGTGGGCGGTTTGACTCCGGGTTCAAATTCAATTTTCTTTCAAATCATTCATTATGTTACTGATGAATTTATCTGTCATGCGATTGCCATGTGACGGTACGTGAAAATAGTACCACAATGTCGTGTATCGTCATCAAAATATTCAAATAGTATTGAAGAGACGATGAACAAAGAATAATAATATTATTCGTTTGGGAAATATTCTTTTATATCTCACTCTTTCTCTGCTAAATCCACCGAACAGTGAAATCAACAGAGCGGCGTCTAATGCGACACGAATTATTATGAGTCAAACCTGACAAAGGGAATTGCCATGTCATGGTTGAATCAAAGAGTAGCAATGGGGAGCGAATATTGCTTAAATTGAGTAATCTTGCCTGTTTGTAATAGCCAGTTAAAAATATTTGCCAGCAGGCATGAAATACTACAGGAGCACGACCTTTAATTAATTGCACTGGAATTTTCTAACTTCAAGTGAATGTATTGGTTTCCAAAATAGAGATTGCTCTATATTCTTCCCTTAAATAATCAGTATATACTATCTCTCCATTAGATAATTATAATTAGAGTTAACTTCATCATTCTAGTTTCAAGATTTCCTTTAAAATTATTTGTTTTAATTATCTGTCTGGAATGAGCTATAGATAATGTTGTAAATCAAGTGCGTAGCTTAAAGGGGGGGGGCAAGAGGGTTCCAATCGTATTCCAATAGACGATGGAAATCTTGGTGCCCTATCCGACCCACAATGTCGAAAGTATCCAAGCAAATATCCATAAGCTCATGGAATGTAAATGGACTTGTTAAATGACTGAACGCAAGAAAAGCATGAAAACTGGATGACCCTTTGTTTTGTGAGAAAGGTATTAGAGATATTGGAGAATGATGCGAAAAAATTATACAAATGCTACAAAGTAAACCTATCCAAATCCTTACAATTGAAAGTGTTAAAAGCTCCCATTGGTACCAACATACCAGCAATGAATAGCAGCATTCTAGCTGCGGAAACCGGACGATATCCTTTGCCCATTTACATTATCTTTATAATATTAACGTTTAGATGATGACGTGGATTATAATCAAGTGATTGGTTGAGATCGTACACGGGACCAGGCATTTATTTTGCCTAACGCGTAACTTTGATTATGACCGGTCATTAGTAATTGTAATGCTTTGATTTCCTCACCTTCATTAAAACACAACCGCCTCCCAAAACCACACGTACAAACCCACAATCCCATTTACACGCAAATATTAACTAAAAATAACAAAGCCCTCTACATTGAGGTGAAGAGGGCACTTCTAATACCTACATGAAGCAGCCTACGAGGACGTATTGACATACAGCATCAACAAATCTAGTTGAACGCGATCAAGTTGAGGAAGATAAATAGAAATTTAAGAATGCCTCGCTCGTATGAATTAACATTATAAAGACAAATATTTGTGAGGGGTTTCAATTTTGTACAGCACGGGCGGAGGAGCGTCTTTCAAAGAGGGGGAAAGTGAACCAATAAATAAGCACTTTCTTCAAAAAGATGGGGCACCTACAAGTGGTAACCATAAATATGTAAACGCAGTTTAAAGGGTAAACATTTAGTGTAAAAAATAAACACTTTTTATATTAGAATTCCTTATAATATAGATGCAGCACATTTTTATAGCGTTGAAAACGAGCGGGATTTTATTCTTAAAGGGGCACAGTTCGTTCTTTTGGAGCGTTGAGCCTTTTACCTCCTCGGCTACTCGGTAGACTAATGGCTCATTATACTACACAAATCTGCTCCAATTCTTTGAAAGTAGATATGGCTCTTTTTATCTGACCCAAAAAGCACTAATTTGTTAGGCGACAATGGGAAATATAAAGGGAAGTACACTTATCAAGTTATGTAGAAGAAAAAATACACTTAGAAAGGAAAGGGACACGTGTCAAAGTAAACGGGACATATATCAGAGAGGTGAAAAGAGCCACTTCTCCGAACTAAAATGGTGCACTTAAAATAAGGGGTGAGGAAAATTTATTACAAAGTTAAAGGGGCACTTTTCATGCATAAAAAGGCACTCAGTTATGTCAAGGGGCACTCATTAGAAGGGGAAAGATGCACTAATACAAAGAAAAGTGGCATTTATTAAAAATCAGAAAAGCACTTGTCAAAGTTAAGTGGCACCTATCAGATTTGAATAGGGGCACGTACACGTATGATAAGTGGGAAGGTGGACCTGTCAAATTAATAGGGGCACCTATCAAATTGATTTAGGGCTCTTACCAGAGGTGAAAATGAGCACTTATGAGAAGGGAGGATGGGCACTTGTCAAACTAAAAGTGGCACCTATCAGATTTGAATAGGGGCACGTATGAGAAGGGGGAAGGGGCACTTGTCAAAATAAAAGGGACAACTATCATATTTAGATAGGGCTCTTACCAGAGGTGAAAGGGGGCACTTATGAGAAGGGAAACAGGGGCATATATCAAAGTCATAAATAAAACATTGGAAATAGAATGTGCAAGACATAAATGTGATCAAGCAAAGAAGATGTTCATGTTAATCCTCCAGCAACAACTAACCCATTCATAAATTTGAAGAAAATAATTAATGGCATTTTGTCTATTATCAAGACGATAAACCCAAAGGATACAAAATATATTTGAAACGCCTTCAAATGAAGATCTATATTTACACTATTGACGCTGATATAGTGTAAAATATATTTCATCACTAATATGTATACGACTGATACAAACACTCTATCTTGCAAATATCACGTTTTGATACTCACGATGGTAAATCGTTCACTTAAACAGACCAGTCAATTACAAACCTGGGAAAACGTTGAAAAAATGAGGCTTTAACTTCATCATCCCTGTTTTCAGTTTTATATTCATTGTAAGATCTGGAATCTGTATTAGATGACTGTCCGGGATAAGGTAAAAAAAAAACGTGTAAATAAGTGGTGTAGCCCCAAATGTTGTTGGATAGGGGGCGGACTCCACTACCCAACAAAAGGGCGTGTGCATTTCTCCGATTATATTGAGAGAGAGAGAGAGAAAGAGAGAGAAAGAAAGAGAGAGGGGGAGGGAGTAGGGGATGGTCCGGGTTCAATTCAGTTTCGTTTCAAATTATTCAACCTGGTACTGATAAAAAATATCTGCCATGTTGCGATACAAACAGGTACCATAATCTCGTTTATTGTCATACAAATATTCAAAAAGTATTGAAGAGACGATGAAGAAATATCGTCGGTATCGTGAGAATATGCGTTTTAGCTCTCGGCTAAATCCCCCAAACAATGGAATCAACAGACCAGAATCTATTGTGACACGAATTATTATGAGTTCAAGCTGAACGAATGAATTGCCACGTCATGGTTGTATCAAAAAGCAGCAATGGCCAACGATTGTTGCTCAAATTCATCAACAACGCGAATATTGCTTTTTCCTAAAAATGACCATGATATATTGGGCAATATACACAATCAGATAATATGAAATCGAATTTTAATACATACAAATTATACAGACTATTTTCATTTGTGTACAATTCATGATTTGTTCAACAAATGTCTTGTTACAATAGAACTCCCAAAACTATTTCTAGACCTTGTCAGTTCTGTTAATCTAGGTAATATATTCATTCAAGACCTTCTTTTTATCTTATTGAACAGCTATGCTCTCTAATTTCAGAGTTATCTATTAGATTATGTGGCATATGAGATTGTATAAATGCCTCATATAATAATATCAAAGTACGCTTTCGATCATAATTTTGCAATCTAAATAACACTCCAACTTTCTTTACCATACACTGATTTACGAAACGAATATGACTATTCTAAGATATATGTTTTAGAATAGTCAAATGTTTATCAATGCTAATCTCAACAAAGAAGACAACATCAACTTATTCAATTACCTTTCCATCGATTTTCAGTTTACCATTAATACCTATTTTTGTTTGTTCCTCCTACCTCTTATTAACTTGAAATTAGCTTTCATTAATTAAGTTATAAATTTGATTCCGATGCACCGGTTTTTGTATTATCTGTATGTGTTTGTATAGTTTATTTACATTAATTTTGCCCTATACATCTGGGAAGTTATGAAATAGGTTTGTATCATCGGGCAAACAGCCAGAAATTTAAATAATCAGTAATTGAATGTAGATCATTGATATTGATAAAAACAGGGTTGAACCTTACACTGATTCTTGTGGAACACCGCATCCGCATCTTCTTCGTTTCAGATAACGTTTGACCACATTCAACAAACATAAATCTGTAAACCATTCAAGACGTAACCATCGTATGCTGAATTCTCATAGTTTACATATTTATACATTATAATCAAATGTGTATTTTTTTGGTAATCGTTGAAGATACCAAGTGTAACTTGCCCGTGATCCTTGGATTTCATAGTTTCATTTATCAAGTTGCTGAAAGTCAATTTTGAACCATTTTTCTTTCGAAATTTATGTTGATGGCATTACATTTGAAAGTTCTGATAATTATCAATTTGTTTAACCTATAATTGGTAAATCCGATATTGGTATGCAGTTATTTTTTCTTTGTTGGCCCGCTTTTGAGTAGAGAAGTACTCTTTCTAATTTGCATTTTATCTGGAACCTTGCCAGTTTATAATGACAGTTTAAACATATTTGTCAGTGGATGTGATATAGGGGGAATAATTTGATTAATTTCACTGGAATATCATCATGACATCAAGCCTTTTCGGTAGCGACTAGGGGATTAGCCAAACTTGACTTCTAACTTCGACTGCACTTATTAATATTGGTTTCCAAAATACAGACTGCTGCTTATTCTGCACCAAATGTTAACCTCATGCTGTATCTTCAGATGGTAGCTATAAATAGTGTATACCTTATCATTATATTTTAAAGGGGTAATTTTTTTCTTCTTGTTATTCTTTTTTTCTTCTTCAACTGTTAGACTTACTAACTGGAATAAGCTAGATAATATTGTAAATTACTGGCGTAGCATCATGGATGGGGATGGCAAGAGGGTACTTATATTTCTTTGACCGTACTGAGAGAGAGAGAGAGAGAGAGAGAGAGAGAGAGAGAGAGAGAGATAAAGAGAGAGAGAGAGGGGGGAGGGGGAAGGGGTGGCTTAATGGCTTGGGGTCCGAATTCAGTTTCCTTTCAAATTATTGAACCTGGTAAATGATGATGACTTTATGTGCTATAAGATTGTCATGTCATTTTCCATGAAATAATAACACCATGTCGTTTTATTGTCAAAAGAAAATCAAATAGCATTCAATAAGAACAATAATAACTGCGAAAACGTTCCGCCCCCCCCCCCCTCTCCCTCTCTCTCTCTCTCTCTCCCTTTCTCTCTATCTATATATATATATATATATCTACTTAATCCTTCGAACAGTGGAATCAACAGGGTATAATCAATTGTAGTAGTGCCGTGTTTGTGCCATCAAACTGGATCGACCAAATCAATTGATTCATAATGTATTTATGCAATATTTTTTCCCGTAACATGAGAGTAATTTTAATAGTTTCATACTATTAATTAAATGTAATTTTAACTGTTATTGTATAATTGTTTTAAATGGGGGCACGCTACAAGAGTCCTATCTCGCACCCGGGGCAACGTGTCTGACACAGCCGGTTGTAGCAACTACTCCTTAGATCATCAAGATTATATTAATCTTGATCTAAGGAGACACGAACGAACGAACGAATCAATTTTAGTTATTGTGTGTTCAAAATGAAAGAATAAATCGCCACGTCTTGGGGGCGTTTCATCAACATTTGTCCGCCGACAACTGTCAGCGCTGACTAAATTTGACAAATCAGAGGCCTGGAAAATAATTGGTGACAAAAACATTGTCGGTGAAAATGATATTAGTGGGTGAAAACCACCGACTACTTGTTTCATGAAACACCCCCTGGTTATACTATAGGATGGGAGCGAGTGAGGGGTGTAGCCTAGGGTTCAAATTCAGCTTTCTTTCATACTATAAAGCCTGGTACTGATGACTTTATCTGGCATGTGAGGGCCATATGACGGTTTCTTATAAATTGTACCGCAATGTCTATTGTCATCCAACTATTCGAAAAGCATTGTAGAGACGATCAACAAATAAGAAAAATAACACATCGTCGTTCACTCTGATTGGTGGAATCAACAAAGCGGAATCAACTGTGAAACGAATTATTATGAGTCATACCTGATATAATACATTGTCACGTCATGGTTGTATTAAATGGTGAACGCTTGCTGCTAAAATTCAGCAAGAAATGTTGATAAGATTGCTTTCCCCTAAAAAAGTACCATGAGACATAAAGCTAGATACAAAACTAAACCATAACAACTGATATTGTCTGGTAAACATACAGAAAACATTGAAAACAGGAGAGGGGGGAGCCTTTTCAGTTAGTTTCAGCCCATGTACTATTACTGCAATTATATGTGACAATTGCCATATACGGAAACATGTCCAGTGTTTTCCACCCAAAATGCGCCTCCTGTTGAAAAAAAAACATTCGTTTTGGATATCATGAAATGACTTATCAATCACATTTTTTGATAATTTCTTTTCTTTGCGTCGTTTGATATTATATATCATACATCTTGTCAAGAAAATATGTTTTACAATGGACATAATCATGGTGTGGTAAAAAAAAAACCGTTACATGATTTTAATGACATCCATATAAGAGTAAACCACACTTTTCAGTTTAATTGCGCCATACACATGTGTGGTATATCCAACTTTAAAATGTATATTAGACAGGTTTATTACCTCCGACTCATGAACAAAATCATGTCAACTGAACATTCAGAGATGGTACATATTTGAACAAAAAATACAAATCAGGATTTGTTACATTCTATCAAATTGTGAGCACAAACATACAAATGTTTGTCCGAATAATGTGCTTAACATCAAGCGACATCATAAGCATTATAAGGAGGACAAGTATCAAAGTCATATCCAAGAGCCGAAATGTGTACCCCCTCCAAAACACACACACACACGAGAGTAGAAAGGGTGCGACCGCATGAGCGTGTCTGTGTGTATATGAGGGGCGCATTCATATTATTTCTGGGCAGCCCACATTGACACATCCACTGCCATGAATGCAAGTTCCGTAGATAATTTTCGCTGCATATTTTTTTATTTTTGTTTTGTTTGGGGGGGGGGGGGGGATGGAGGTGTGACGGAGGGGGTGTACGCCGGTGTGACCGCGTAGAATGTAACCCGCACCGATCGTCCCCCTATTAGAGATCGATCGAGAGCGGACGATCGGTGCGGATTTTATCCGCGCAGAATGTCCGTGTCGGACATTCTGTTCGCGCCTCAAATGTCCGACGGACAATCTGTGCGGAAGAGGTCTCGCACCAATAGTCCGTCTGCCGCACCGAATGTCCGTACTCTAGTCCACACGTATACATATTCAATACAAGTATAATTATACTTAATGAATGAAACGACTGGATAACCCATATTCAGCTTTGCCAGCTAGCTAGGGATGACACTACAGGTCTTCCCGGCGAGGATCCAGGGGGGCGAGAGGGCCTTGACCCCCCCCCCCCCCCCCCCCTCAGCAAAAGAGAGAGAGAGAGAGAGAGAGAGAGAGAGAGAGAGAAAGAAGGAAGGACAAATAACGGAAAGAGAAAGAAGAGACAAATGGAAATGAAGAAGAAGAAAAAAAAGGGGAAATAATGAGATCGGGGGGGGGGGCGAAAGTGCTTTGCCTCCCAGGCTGTTGCCCCCCCCCCCCCCCCCCAGCAAAAAGAAAGAGAGAAGGAAGAGAAGGGAAAGAAAAAAGGGAAAAGAGGAGATAAAGGGAAGGAAAGAAAAGAAGGGGGATATCAGTTGCAGTTTTCCCGCCAACAAGTTGGAGATCGTTGGGGGGGGGCAAATGGCCCTTGTCTCTCCCCCCCCCCCTTCTACAGCAAACTTAAAAGAGAGAGAGAAAGGAAGAAAAGGGAAAGGGAAAGAAAAAAAAGGTACGGGAGATCAATAATGTGATTTTTCCCACCAACGCGGTGTGGATCGGGGGCGAAAGGCCTTCGCCTGCCCTCCCCTGGCCCCTCAGCAGACAAAGAGAGAGAGAGAGAGAAGGAAGGAAAAGAAGGGAAAGGGAAAAAAGAGAGAAGAGGAAAGGAAGAAGAAAAGAAAAAGAGGAAAAGAAGGAGACCGGGGGCCGAAAGGGCCTTGTCGCCCATGCTGTTGATTTCCTCCCCCCCCCCCCCCCCGCAAAACAAGAGAGAAGGAAGGAAAGGGAAAGAAACAAAAGAAGAAAAAAAAAAGAAGGGATATCAGTTGCAATTTTCCTGCAAACAAGATGTGGATCGCGGAGAAAGGGCTTTGCCTCTGCCCCCCCCCCCCTCCCCGACCACCCCCACCCCCTCCCAACCAAAAAAAAAGAGAGAGAAAGAAGGGAAAGGGAAAGAGGAGAGCTAAAATGGAACACAAAAGAGGAAGAAGAAAAGAAAAGGGTGAAAAGAAGCGGAGATCAGTTGCGATCAATCCCACCAACATCGTGTGGATCGGGGGAGGGGGCGAAAGGCCCCTGCCTCCCTCAACAAACTTAAATGAGAGAGAGAGAGAGAGAGAGAGAGAGAGAAGTAAGGGAAGGGAAAGGGGGAAAAAGAGGAAGAAGAAAGGTAGGGGAGATCAGTTGCAATTTGTCCAATTTTTCCCCCTCCCCCCCCCCCCCCCCCCCTCAGTAAAGAGAGAGAGAGAGAGAGGAGGAAGGGAAGTGAAAGGGAAAGAGGAGAGATAGGGACAGAAAACAAAGAGAAAGAAAAGAAAAGGAATTAGGGAAGATCAGTAGCGATTTTTAATTGGTTCTTTTATCATCATTGTACAACTATCATTGTACAAATGTATTTATATATTCATTTATTTATTCCTGTTTGATAACAAAAATATGAATATAAACTCATAACAGCAACAAAATTAAATGTAGAAGGAAACTATCTTGCTGGGAGCAAGAAGCGCAAAAATGATCATGCATTTGCATGTACATGTATCATTCATATTGTTTAATTACATCTT
Organism: Strongylocentrotus droebachiensis; assembly: GCA_035222895.1. NCBI lineage: Eukaryota > Metazoa > Echinodermata > Echinoidea > Camarodonta > Strongylocentrotidae > Strongylocentrotus > Strongylocentrotus droebachiensis. The sequence goes on along the minus strand of JAVYIG010008684.1, from coordinate 5,762 downwards.
GTGAAATAGTATGCATTTAACCTTTTGGGATTTTTGTTTGGTGTATTTGTATGAAAGAAAGCGTTCGGAGCTTATAATGCACATGTTGCAATTTCAGGTGCAACTTAGTGTTCAAATATGGGTTACACACGGCCAGGCATTAGTGTAGGAAATCTTCAAATGTTAATCAGGTATATGACTAAATTACTTGTCTGTTGCCTTACGAAAAAAATTATATTTAGTCATGCCTGAATTGAGTCGCAAAACAATCATTGTGTTAAAAGGAAAAAAACATATTTGATGACATTCTAAATTCCCCAATAACCAATACGATTGGAGAGCGTGTACTCGTTTTTTTCTTCTTCAAAACTTACTCAACTAAATAGCTGGCCCGGATACTTGAGCCTCTCACAAAACGCAAGTATATACTGATGTGTCGTCAGGGGCGTCGCTAGACCTTTTTCAGTGGGGGGGGGGGATTAGAGGCCAACGATTACCGACATTAAATTATTATGAAAAGAAGACGTTTTGTTGTACCGTTCTCGACTCTTAATCCTTGTCTGAATTCAGTTTCCCCATCCCACGCGAAGCGCGGAAGCTTAGACGTTTCATTAAATTATTATAGAAAGAAGACGATTTGTTGTATACCGTTCTCTACTCTTAACCCTAATTGTCTGAATTCAGTTTTCCCCCTCTCGCGCGAAGCGCGGGAGCTTCGACGTTTCATTAAATTATTAGAAAAAGAAGACGATTCATTGTACCGACTCTAAATCATTGTCTGAATTACCAAAAATGTTTCTTTGTCCGATAAAAAGTCACAGTTCGAAGGGCAAAAAAATTGCTGGCCGACCGACATAAAAAATCCCACCGACTTCAACCCCACACCCCCCCCCCCCCCCCCCCCCCTTTAGCGACACCCCTGAATGTAGAGTGGCCTGAGCGGGTAGGCACAGGGCGTGGTTCTAAACTTACAGAGACACTTCGATGAAGACACCCTTATTTTATGATTGCGTGTGTTGAACTGCCCTGGGCTTTACAACTTTAAACCTCCAGGGTTTATTTTGCATATATAGGTATTTACATGTTCATTTATATAATAAAAGGAAATAATGAATATTCAAATATCATAGGTAGCAAATAAAGGATAACTAACAGAGGAATGAAAACAAACAGATAGGAGAGGATGATCAAGCATAATGATGTGCACCAATCTATAAATGTGAATTACTAAGTAGCCTGTTCACACTACAGCTCTCCAGTAACAAAGCATTTGTAGCCCTAATTTTAAGCAGTTGAAGAAATTAATAAAAGTAGGCCTACTTGAAGAAATCGTTGAATTGTAAGATAATCAGTTTATTTTTATTAAGTAAGACAAAGTACTAGGTGTTAAAATAACACACATTTAACACCTTTGGACAAAATAATACCCCAGGAACGTGAAAAACAAAACTTGTATTGTCACACATGCCTATAATCGGACATATTTAAAAACTGAAATGTGGCACCACCCAAAAAATATAATTCTGAGATCCTCCTTTGTCTTTAATTTGCACCTGGCAATAAATTCTTTGTTCCTCGTCTATGTCATCGCGGCGAAAAATTTCAGACTTTTCTTCTTTTGAGGTGCACATGCAGCCTCAGACAAAATAAAAATGTGCCAAAGAAGTTTTGTCTTCTTGTGTTCCTGGAAACAAAGTTTTGGGAATTTGGGCAATATTTTTCAAGTCCAGTTTATCTGTACGAGATTTATATATGAGTAATATTAAGCTTTCGTTGAGCTTTCTTTGGGTCATTGTACTTATCAGATAAATTTTGATCCCTTTCAGAGAATGTTCTCTCGTAAGTTGACGTTGTAACCGGGATGGTATAGGTAAATGAGAAGAAGGATGTGCACCTCTGAGAATGATCTCTTATAGATTGGACTGTTGTTGAAAATCTCACAGATTGTTTTAATGTATTTGATAGGTTTCCTCTCATCGTCACACACATCTTGGAGGCTTGTTAGCTGCCGAGTTAATGCTACAAAGTCAATATCTCCGGCATACACTTCCCTCAACTCATCAGCACGAACATATTGGGGAGGGGGGGGGGGGGGCTCATGATAACCGAGCCCGGCCGAAATATTGGGGGGGGGGGGCTCAATGATATCTGAGCCCCCTAATATATTTTTTTGGGGGGCGGTACCCCCAAGCCCCCCGGTTCCTAAGCTTATGTACAGGTCGAAGAAGTCTACTTATTGAAACTGTAAGGGATTGGGTAACTTTGTCTCAGGTTCTGAAACAAAATCCTGGAATGATAGTTAGGGCTAGTTCTGATCGGAAAACGACCCAAATATCAGAGTATGGCTAGCTGCCCAAGGGCCTTGTCCTATATACGGATCAGGGAAAAAAAATACTTACAACATTTCGGGGGCTACTTTTATGACTTTCGGGGGCTCTTTTTGGCATTTTGGGGCTAATGCACCCCGAACCCCCGTGTAATTTTTCCCCTGATACGGATAAGTGAGCGCCCTGATGGGTCCACTTCTAACTCGTGTTTTTAGCCCTTCTTTCTTTACTTTTTCCTTTCCTTTCTTTTTCTTTCCTTTCCTTTCTTTGTTTTCAAAGAGGGGGGGCGGGTCCGTCGCCCCCCGTATATCCGCGCCTGAGTGACACCCACATAAACTAACCTTATTTATTACCGAACAAAAAAATAAAGAAAGAGCCCCTCGACACCATAGGTGTAAGTATTCAGCCAGTTGCTACTCCCTCCCTTCCCCCCAACCAAAATAAACTTTAAAAGTGAATTTGTTTTGTTCTAATTTGATACCAGTGATTTACAGATGTTGCTGAAATGGACTAATTTTCCGGGATTTTTCCTCACTCTTTAGTAAATTATACTTTTTATGCGTTTGTTGGAGAATGACAAATATCAAAATTTACAGTCAGGCAAGAAATGTGCTTATTTACTATTGAGGCCTACATGTCATGTCCCGCGGAACGGCGGGCTTGGGGCCCAAGCCCCTGTTACACCCTCAAATGTAATAACTCCCACAAATGTAATAACGCCCACAAATGTAATAACACTTTACCCACAAATGTAACAACACCCACAAATGTAATAACACTTTACCCACAAATGTAATAATTTCACCCACAAATGTAATAACCACTTTACCCACAAATGTAATAATTTTTAATCACCCACAAATGTAATAATGACTTTACCCACAAATGTAATAAATTTGAAGTGATATTTTGAATCACCCACAAATGTAATAATGACTTTACCCACAAATGTAATAAATTTGAAGGGATATTTTGTCGAATTAAAAACTAAAACCCTGTAATAAAGCTGGGTATAGCGCGCAGTCTTTGCTCCAGACCCGGTTATTTAAAAAAAAAAAAAAAAGTCTTCAAAACTAAGACCCCACCATCTTCCAAACTAAGACCCGGTAATAAAGCATGGGTTTAGAGCGTAGTTTTTCTTCCAGACCCGGTTATTTCAAAACTTTTTAAAAAATCTTCAAAACTAAGACCCATCATCTCATTCCTGTGGAAGAACATAATTATATAAGTATTGAGCGTAGTCTTTCCTCCAGACCCGGTTTTTCAAAAGTTAAAAAACAAACAAAAAACAAAACAAAACAAAAAAACCTTTTAAACTAAGACCCCTCTATCTTCCAAATTAAGACCCGGTAATAAAGCATGGGATTAGAACGTAGTCTTTCTTCCAGACCCGGTTATTTCAAATGAAATAGAAATTTAAACAAATCTTCGAAACTAAGACCCACCATCTTATTCCTCTTTTTTTTCATTTAAAAATAAATTACATTATTACATATGTGGATACAACACGTCACAAATAAATGATTGGTCGGCGGTCACACGAACTGACGAATCAGTCAAAATGGTCCATATATATAACACGCAGAGGAGGGACCGATTTGATGGTTCGTTGACCGTTGATCGGAGAGACAAAAATCATATAAATAAATACAGTACGGACTACGTCCAACTTTCTATCTCTCCCGCCCCCCCCCCTTTTTTTCTCTTTCTCTCTCTCTTTCCCTCTCCCTGTCTGTCTCTCTGTCTATCTGGCAATGTCGTTTTCCATCTTCAGCTTTTTTTTATAATGTTTTCTATTCCTCCATTTGCTTCTTCGCCGGCAGCATATCTTCCCTGAGATTAATTATTATAACATAATTATTCCTGATGATTTACACATTATACCTTATATTTATTATGTACTATGACCCCGTTTTTTTCTTTTTTGGGGGGATGATAATCGGTTAACAAGCAAATAACAACGCATACTTTCATATAACAAATCATAAATAGCTGTATAACGAGATCGCGCGAAACATATTTGCATGTTTTGGATGAACGATTGCAGAACCCTTTGACTGATAAAATATCTATACTCTCTCAATCAATGTGAGTAAATTGCAGAGGTTATGGTTTTATAGTATTAAATGCAATGATGGATACATAGATTTTGTAAGATAGAAAGTATTTTATTTCAAATGAATGAAGAGGTTGTTTCATTAATATACAGACGGTAACAGAACCAAAATAATTATTACGTATAAAAAAGGTGGAGTAACTCACATGTCTTTTACAAGCAAACAAGGTTATAATTTGGGCAATATTGAACCTGATAACATCAACTGAACTTGATATAAAACGCAAACAACCTAACACGTGACAATTCTTCGAAGCTAGGAAAAACAAGAGAACAAGATGCCGAAATACTAAATGTACCTGGCTTTCTGTAACTTAGTATTCGTCCATATAAAACTACTTAACACGTACAACTCCAAAAGTTTTTCAGTAATACTTTTCAGATGCTTTAAGAGTAGACGGAGTTGAAATGAAGTATGACTGATCAAAAGGAAATAATTATTTTAATTATACAATGAGATAAAGAATATTAACAACCTTTACCTGATCTGGTATGTTTGGTACATTCAGTTTTTTTTCCTGGGATCTAATCGTTCTTTTTTTTTACACGCTGCAAAGCCTTGTAAGCCTTTCTTCGAACAGCTTGTACATTCTTTTCCCAACCATGGATAGTATAGTTTGTTTTTTGACGGGAGATATAATTTTGTTCTGGTTTCCTACTAAAGAAAATCTCGAAAGGAGATTTTCATCCAAGGACCTTTTTCGGGTCCTCGTTTAGGAGTTTTGTATAAGAGGGAAGCTCTTTAACCCAGTTGATACCCTTTTGTTTGTTTACAATAGAATATTTACATGATTAAGAAATCGTCGACGGTCAACGAACCATCGAATCGATCCCTCCTCTGTGTGTTATATATATGGACCATTTTGACTGATTCGTCAGTTCGTGTGACCGCCGACCAATCATTTATTTGTGACGTGTTGTATCCACATATGTAATAATGTAATTTATTTTTTAAATGAAAAAAAAAGAGGAATAAGATGATGGGCTTAGTTTCGAAGATTTGTTTAAATTTCTATTTCCTTTGAAATAACCGGGTCTGGAGGAAAGACTACGCTCTATACCCATGTTATTCCACAGGAATGAGATGGTGAGGTCTTAGTTTGAAGATTTTTTTTTTTTAAATAACCGAGTCTGAAGTAAAGACTACGTTCTAATCCCATGCTTTATTACCGGGTCTTAATACACCAGTTTACAGTTGTATCATTGCGCATGCGCAGACAGTTGACCTCGGGTCATTGGCCCCAAAATTGGGGCCAATAACCTCTGACCTCTGGTATTTATGCGTTAATTAAGATTGCGCCCATGCAAATGATGATGTGCGCGCACAACACAGCGCGTAA